>JAHRHZ010000065.1:6031816-6090625 GCA_024137785.1 Ginglymostoma cirratum
CCGAAACGTCAAGTTTTCCTGCTCCTATGATGCTGCTTGACCTGCTGTGTTCATCCAGCCCCATGCTTGTTATCTCGGATTCTCCAGCATCTGCAGTACCTTTTATCTCAGGCGGTGATGCACTCTATTGTGCTGCCTCAGAGTACTAACCTAGATCATGAACTCAACTTCTGATGCAGAAACGAGAATTGTAATGAAGGTTCATAATTTATTTTTACTATTTAGAAACTTGGGTTTTAAAGTGGACAGAAACATGTACAGCTTTAAGTTTAACTTGCACTTTTATACGGTGCATGAAAACGGGAAGGACACAGTTTATGGTTTCATTTTGCAATTGTTTTGTGAGTGGTGCTGGGATGTTTAAAGTTTGTTGACATGTGCATTGTTAATCACAGTTTACAGCCTTGAAATACAGCTTGAGGTGAACAGTTCAATGCATTAGAAATAAGAAGAGAAAAACAAAACCTAGCAGCAGGCATCATCTATCACAGAAAGACCAATTCAGAAGGTCAAGCTAAAATGAGCTCTTAGATTAACAGTCTGGGGATAAAATCCTGAGAGGCTTAGATGCAAACCCTAGAAGTAGAAACATTTTGGAAGGTAAGAGTATGAAAAAACTCATGTATCCGATCTGGAAGTGTTCGGTAAGAAGAAAGCTCCAGAAACCAATTTCTGTCAAGGTACATGAACAAGGAACTTTTAACGAGAGACAGGGTGCCCCTTCACTGCAGCTTTCTGCTGGAAAGGTATTGGACTCAATTATTAAGGAAGCAATAGCAAAACATTTGACATTTGGACTAATATATGGATAGGAAAGGTTTAGAAGGATATGGGCCAAGTGTAGGGAAATAGCTTAGCGTGGATGGACATATTGGTTTGCATGGACCTGTTTAGCCCAAAGGGCTGTCTCCATGCTGTAGAATTCTCTGACTCTAACGTTTGGAAAATCAGAATCAAATCCAGCAGATGGCTTCATGAAAGGGAAATGGCATCTGACTAATTTATTAGAATTTTTTGAGGTAGTCTCAACCCGAGTGGATAGAGGGGAACCAGTAGATGTGTTTTATTTGGACTTCCAGAACGTATCTGAGAAGGAATCTTACAAGAGGTTGTCTCAGAAGAGCCCACAGTGTTGGAGGTAATGTATTTGCACGGCTAGAGAATTGGATAATGGGCAGGAGACAGTGAGAAGGGATCAGGGGTTCTTTATCAGGTTGGCCACCCAGTGACCAGGGGGGTTCCATAGGGATTGGTGTTGGAACTGCAACTGTTTACAATATGATAGTAATGACTTAGAGGAAGGAAGTGAATGTACTGTAGCCAAATTTGCAGATGTCAAAAAGACAGGTGGAAAGGCAGGTTTTTGATCAGTTGGGAAAAGCAAGGTGAACAAGCAGGCAAGTGGACACGAGGAAGGTCAGATCAGCCATGATCCTATCAAAGGGGAGAGCAGGCTCAAGGGGTCGAACACCCTACTTCTGTTCATTTTCCTTATGGTCTTATCTGGAAGTCTGTTGCCAAGGGTATGAGGGTAGAATTTTATTTCCGAAATTATAATAAAACTGTTTCGATTCTTTCTCGTACGGTGTTATATAGTTAGTGGGTTTTTTTTGTCCTTTGCGCAGATTCAGTCTTCATATGGAGAACTGGGAGCTGTTAAAAGGAAATCGGAAGTTGATAAACACTTGACAAAGAACCAGACTGCCTTCAAATATCGGAAAATCCGCATGTCCAATCCTTATTATTCACATTGCGAATGAAAAGTGGTCCACCTTTACTTTGTCTGCTTTACCATTCTGTTATCAAAGTGAGTGATTCATGCAGTAGGAATTAAAAAATCTCCCAAGTCAGCTTCAAGGGACACCAGGTTTCTGCACAGTGCAGGTCAAATAAAGAGTAAACTTCCCTCTCTACTCAACCCTAAAACTACCTCTTGCCCTCTTTGTATCTCACACTCCATTCACACTGTTTCTCCCCACACTATGCACCTTGGTGCTTTCATTTCGAATAACAGAGTCATAAGAGTTGTACAGCACATAAACAGACCCTTCGATCCAACTTGTCAATTCTGACCAGATATCCTAAATTAATCTAGTCCCAGCATCTCGCTCATATCCCTCTGAACCCTTCCTATTCATAGACCCATCTAGATGCCTTTTAAATGCTGTAGTTTTACCAGCCTCCACCACTTTCTCTGGCAGCTCGCTCCATTGATGTACCACCTTGAATGTGAAAAAGTTGCCCCTTAGGTCTCTTTTAAATCTTTCCTGTCTCGCCTTAAACCTACGTCCTCTAGTATTGGACTACCCCACCCCGGGAAAAAGACCTTGGCTATCCTTGCCCCTCATGACTTTATAAACCTCTATAAAGTCATCCCTCAGCCTCCAACACTCCAGGGAAAATAGCTCCAGCTTATTCAGCCTCCCCTATAGCTCAAACCCTACAACCCCTGCAAAATCCTCATAAATCTTTTCTGAACCCTTTCAAGTTTCACGACAACTTTCCTATAGCAGGGAGACCAGAAATGAATGCAGTATTCCAAAAGTGGCCTAACCATTGTCCTGTACCACTGTGACTTGACATCCCGACTCAACGCACTGATCACTAGAGATCTGTGATCTTCTTCACCATCCTGTCCACCTGCAACTCCAGAAGACAGCTAACCTCGCGCAAGGTTCTGCTGGGCTGGACAAAGTCAGAAGTGACACAACACCAGGCTATAGTCCAACAGGTGTATTTGGAATCACACAAGCTTGTGTTAAAGGCTCTGCCTATAAACTCTCTGTCTGTGTTCCCTGCTTTCTCACTGCACCCAACAAAGGGCTTCACTCCAAAAGCTTGTGTGATTCCAAATAAGCCCCTGTTGGACTATAACCTAATGTTGTGTGACTTCTGACTTTGTCCATCGCAGTCCAACACCGGCACCTCCACATCACTGCTGGGCTGGGACACAGAGTTTAACATTTAGAGGCAGGCACTTCATGTACTTTATCATGCTAAAGTTTGGGATGCTCTTCATTAATAGACATTAAACCAATTTTTAATCTTAACTCTGAGGTCAATAGGATTTTGTTTTTCCAAAGGGGATAGAGGGCACTGGTGAGTTACATCCCACTGAATACCAGCATCAGTTCAAGGGGCCAAATGGTCTCCTCCTCTTCCAATATTGACATTTCTGTTTGCTCGGACCACCAGGACAGCAACCATGATGATCCAAAAAGTAATCTGTGACTTGCAGCTGGCTGAGAGGTGGCCTTTTTCACCCATTGAGGGTGGGGGTTAGCTGGATTCCCTCTCCAAGTTTTCAGAGGCGAAGGAGGAAAGCCTGAAACATTCAGCAAGCAGGTTTCGCTCACGGCCGGAGATGATGACTTTTCAGAACTGGGTATTAAATTCCAGGTGACCACTGGCAGGTTTCCCAGTCCCTGACGTTCACTGCCCAGCAAATCACCGTCAAATCACAATTTACACACAGCTCAGTTGCTCAACTGTGATAGTTCTGTTTAGATAACATTTTACCTTTTCCCCTGGGAATCCTCTTGGACCTTGATCTCCCTATAGGAAAAAAAGAAAAGAAAGGATCAAACAGAGCTAACACAACATCATGATAGTAACTGAATCTTCAAGGCACAAACCCTTTTCTCCCGAGCTCTGGGGTTTTCAATATTTTCTCCTCATGCGCGTACCTGTCTCGTTTTAATCAAAATCATTCTTCTCCTTTACCAAAAACAACAGTGTTCCCCTTTCCGTTATCCCCATGTTACATCGGTCACCGTAATTCTGGTTCATCACTCTCATGTCAACCATTATTTTGTGGAATTATAAGCAGATGTCCCACTAGGCTAGAACTGGAACCAGGATTAATACTGTCTAGCTTGTCCACATCTAAGTCTACATTCTTCCATAGCTGCAAATCCTGGTTCAACCACTACAGAGGTATGAGAGCGAGCCACTGAGCTACTGCAGCTCAACAACAGGTGTTCACTCTTTATTCCATTTCATCTGCACTTCTTTCAAGAATTTTAGCCATGTGGGTACAACAAAGAAAGGAAAGACTTGCATTTACATAGTGTCTTTCATACAGCGTCTTCAAATACTTCACAACCATTGAATTAAACATGAGGTGTAGCCAACGTGAAACGCGGCATGGCATTTTACAAAGATTGTTCCGAGATCTCTGCTGTCAGAAAGCGTGGCAGACCGGGTAGAAAAATCGATCAGGACTGAAAGACACCAAATGCGAGTTGTCAGTGGAGCTGTCTGGGGAATGGTTCCTCCGCTGAGATCGACACATTTTTAATCAAAAAGGCAGTCAAAGAGTTGTGAGAAAAAGGCAGGAAAGTGGACTTGAGGACTATCAGATCAGTCATGATCTCACTGAACGGCAGACCAGACTCAATGGGCTGATTGACCTTTTGCTTCCATGTCTTCTAATCCACATCAGTCATGGCCAATGACATCAGAGCTGAGTTAGGGCTGGGCCAGCGGAAAAAAATTATTCAATGCTCCCTCATGCACACGTCAAAATGAATTTGGTAATTGCCCGCAAAGTGCTGATGCTGCCAGTATTTTAAACATTAGCGTTGCTGTCTAAGAATCTTCTGCTTTATGATAGGGTTAGAGATAGGGCGCTTCCTCTACTGTAGAACCACAGGTAGGAGTGAATGCAATGCACAGCATAGAAGCACACAGCAAGGAACGTACCTGTGGGCCTGGGGGACCTCTTTGACCTTCCAAACCCTGCCAAGATAAAAGAAAGGAAAAATGAATGCAGAGTTGCATTGTATGGTAATTTTCCTTTTGTGATACATGTTCATTAAGAAACCTTGATGAGAGAAGGCACATTTTATACATAAGAATTGAGCTCTTTTCTTTCAGCTCCCAACTCAGCTTCAGCAGTTTTACAACAGTTGGCGGGTCTCTAGAAATCTCCATAAGGAAACATGGAAGTGGTCATTCCACATTTTTTCCCTGTGATATGGACATCACTGGCCAGGCCAGTTCTTATTGCCCATCTCTAATTGCCCTTGGAAAGGTGACAGTGAAATGCCTTCTTGAACTGCTGTAGACCATTTGCTGTAGGTACGTACATAATACTGTTAAGGAGGATTTTGACCCAGCGGCATCGAAGGAACAAGCAATGCATTTCCATGTTCGGATAGTGAGTGGCTTGGAAGGGAACTTGCAAGTGTTTCCATGTGCCTGCTGCCCTTGCCCTTGGAAATGGTAGAGGGTGAGGTGCTGCCAAAAGAGCCTTGGTGAATTTCTGGAGAGCATCTTGTAAAGGGTACACACAGCTGGCACTGTGTTGGTGGTGGAGGGGGTGAATGTTTGTGGGAATCAGGGGATAGTGCAATCAACCAGGCTGCTTTGTCCTAGACAGTGTCATCCACTGTGCAAGGTACGACTCTAACCAGCAGAGAGGTTTCCCCTCTGATTCTAGTTGATTCCAGTTTTGCTGGGGCTCCTTGATGCCTCACTGAGTCAAATGCAGCCTTGATGTCAAGGGCTGTCCCTCTCTCCTCCCCTCTGGAATTCAGCCCTTTTGTCTATGTTTGAACCAAGGCTGTAATGAGATCAGGAGCTGAGTGGCCCTGGCAGAACCCAAGGCATCACTGAGCAGGTTATTGCTGAGCAGGTGCTGCTTGGCAGCATTGTTCCATCACTTTACTGATGTCTGAGAGTAGACTAATGAGCAGTAATTAACTGGGTTGGATTTGTATTGCTTTGTGTAAGTCAAAGATGGATTTCAGCACTAATCCTAGTTGCATCAGCATCTTCATCAAGTTCCCTGACATGTTTGGCATGAGTTGATCTCTACCAGAAGAAGCTTGCTGAGAACAAAAGCGGGCCAATACAAATGAACTTCTATGCCTCAACCTGGAAACTGTATCTACGGAAGAGCAGTGAGCAGGGTTGAAGCCCCTCACATACATTGCAATGCAAAATCTACAGCGTTCTTCATTCCGTCAATTATACACCAACAAAGTATTGACCAGCACTAGCGTACATTCAGGAAAACATGGTGGTTTCCAACTTACTCGATCACCTGTTAGGCCGGGGAGGCCAGTCTCCCCTCTGGGACCTCTCAACCCAGATTCACCAGGCTTGCCAGGATCACCCTGGAAAAGAAAACCACATTTACTGCTGACATTGTCAAGTATCTCCCTTCCCGTTCAGCTGGGCTACAATGTTTAAACATTTTGGATAAAGTGCACCCATTTCATTCCAGTGTAATTTAATATGTTAGTAATTTAATATGTTAAAATTTAATCAGCCTAGTGCTTTAGTGTAGGAAACCACTTGATGAAATTGAGGTCACAGACACATAGAAACTAGGAGCAGGAGTAGGCCATTCGGCCCCTTCAGCCTGCTCTATGTTCAATCTGATCATGGCTCTATCTCAATGCCATATTCCTGCCTTCTGCCTATACCCCTTTAGCATTTAAAAATTAGCATCCTCTCTCTTTAGTATCTATCACTTTCCTGAATATATTCAGTGACTTGGCCTCCATAGCCTTCTGTGGTCGAGAATTCCACAGGTTCGCTTCCTTTGAGTGAAAAAACTTTTCCTCATCTGATTTCTAACTTGTCTACCCTGTATCCTAGGAATGTATCCCCTGGGTTTACATTTATAACCAGGGGTAACATCCTCCCCATATCCAGAAGTACGGCTGTGTTAGGCTTTTACATGATTCAATCAGACACCCTCTCATTCTTCTGAACTCTAGTGAATACAGGCCCAGTCGAGCAAATTTCTACTCATTGGACAATCCTGCCATCCCTGGTGCTAGCCTAGTGAATCTTTACTACAGTCACTTTATGGAAGTATACCCTTTCTTGGGTGGCAATACAAAGCTGCAGGCAATACTCCAGGTCTGGTCTCACCAAGGCCCTGTACGACCGCAGATAACAAGCATGGGGCTGGATGAACACAGCAGGTCAAGCAGCATCATAGGAGCAGGAAAACTTGACGTTTCGGGCCTAAACCCTTCATCAGAAACCTGTACGACCGCAATAAGATTTCCCTATTTCCAAACTGAAACCCTCTTGTTCCATCATCTTGCTCATTGCTCCAGACGCACTGTTTATTTAGAACGACCTCGTTGTTAAAGCGCGAGTGATTGTCTGGAAGGATTTGCGACAAGATGGAGGGAATGTTAATATAGTGGTCTAGCAACTGGACTAATAATTCAGATAACCAGGATAGAACATAGAATATAGAACTGTACAGCACAGTACAGGCCCTTCGGCCCACGATGTTATGCCAAACTTTTACCCTAATCCTAAGGTCTATCTAACCTCCACCCCTACCTTATACTATCATCCATATGCCTATCTAATAGCTGCTTAAATGCCCCTAATGAGGCCGACTCCACTACCCTCTCCGGCAATGCGTTCCATGCCCCTACCACCCTCTGAGTAAAGAACCTACCTCTGACATCTCCCCTACATCCACCTCCACTCACTTTAAAACTATGTCCCCTCGTAATAGCTACCTCCACCTTAGGAAAAAGTCTCTGGCTGTCCACTCTATATATACTTCTGATCATTTTGTACACCCCTATCAAGTCACCTCTCATCCTTTGTCATTCTAAAGAGAAAAACCCTACCTTTCTCAACCTTTCCTCGTAAGACCTTCCCTCCATTCCAGACAACATCCTGGTAAATCTCCTCTGCATCTTTTCCAATGCTTCCACATCTTTCCTGTAATGAGGCGACCAGAACTGGACACAATACTCCAGATGTGGCCGAACCAGGCTTTTGTATAGCTGGAGCATAACTTCATGGCTCGTAAACTCAATCCCTCTATTAATGAAAGCTAACACACTGTATGCCTTCTTAACAACTCTATCCACCTGGGTGGCAGCTTTCAGGGAACTGTGGACATGAATCTCAAGATCCCTCTGCTCCTCCACACTGCCAAGAATCTTTCCGTTAACCCCGTATTCCGCTTTCAAATTTGTCCTTCCAAAATGAATCACCTTACACTTTTCAGGGTTAAACTCCATCTGCCACTTCTCAGCCCAGCTCTGCATCCTATTAATGTCCCTTTGTAATCTAGAACAGCCCTCCGCACTATCTACAACTTGACCCACCTTCATATCATCCGCGAACTTACTAATCCGCCCTTCCACTCCTTCATCCAAATCATTTACAAATATCACAAATAGAAGAGGACCCAGAACAGATCCTTGTGGTACACCACTCGTAACTGAGCAGCATATTGAATATTTTCTGTCCACTACCACCCTTTGTCTTCTAAGGGTCAGCCAAGTCTGAATCCAATCTGCCACATTTCCCCCTATTCCATGCCTCCTTACCTTCTGCATGAGCCTACCATGGGGAACCTTATCAAACACCTTACTTAAATCCATGTATACCACATCCACTGCTCTACCTTTATTCACATGTTTGGTAAACCCTTCAAAGAATTCAATAAGTTTTGTGAGGCATGATCTACCTCTCACAAATCCATGCTGACTATCACGCATCAAACTGTGCCTATCCAAGTGATCTTAAATCCTATCTCTCAGAGCCCTTTCCAATAATTTGCCCACCAACTGAAGTAAGACTAACTGGCCTGTAATTTCCGGGGTTATCCCTATTCCCTTTCTTGAACAAGGGAATGACATTTGCCACTCTCCAATCTTCCGGCACTATACCTGTGGTCAGTGAGGACGAAAAGATCATCGCCAAAGGCCCTGTAATCTCTTCCTTCACTTCCCATAGAATCTTTGGGTAAATCAGGCCCGGGGGACTTACCTATCTTCAAGTTCCTCAAACTTCCGAGTACACCTTCCTTCCTAACATCCACCTCCTCTAGCCTACCAGCCTGTTTTACACTAATGACAGGTAATGACTGAAAGGCATGGGGTCGTATAAATAGAGAACAGCTGTAGGATACCACCAAATAAAGGGGTTTGGGATTCCTTGTACTTGAATCCCAAAAAGCTGGCATCCCAGTTCAGCAGGGTATACAGCGAGTAAATGGAATGTTGGTGTTTATTTGAAAGGAAATGGAGCATAACAATAGAGAAGTTTTGCTGAAACTATACAAGGCACTGGTCAGACCACAGCTGGAATACAGTGAACAGTTTTGGGCCCCTTATCTAAGGAAAGACGTTGGAGGCAGTCTGGAGAAGGTTCACTTGGCCGTGGCACAAAAACACAGAAGATAGGAGCAGGAGGAGGCCATTCGGTCTTCCAGCCTGCTCCGTCATTCATCACGATCACGGCTGATCGACCAACTCAATGGCCTAATCCTGCTTTCTCCTCTTAACCTTTGATCCCATTTACCCAATTACCTGATGGAGGGAATGTCTTATGAGGGGATGTTGAGTAGGTTGGGCCAGTGGTCATTGGAGTTTGGAAGAACGAGAGGTGACCTTATGGAAATATACAAGCTGCTTAGGGGAATTGACAGGGTAGATGCAAGAAGGCTGTTTCCCCTTGTAAGAGAGTACAGAACCAGAGGGCATCATTTCAGAATACATTGCCCATTTAAGATGGAGATATGGAGGAATTTCTTCTCTCAGAAAATGGTGGTGAATCTGCGGAATTCGTTCTCACAGAGGACTGTCGAGGTTCAGTCGTTCAGTATATCCAAAGCTGAGACAGCTTTTTTAAAGTGTACCGGAATCAAAGATTACAGGGGGAAAGGCAGGAAAATGGAGTTGAGGGTTATTAGGTCAACCATGATCTCAGTGAATGGCAGAGGAGGCTCGATCAGCTGAATGGTCCACTTCTGCTCCTACTTCTTATGGTCTTAAGGAATTCAAATTTAGTTTGTTAACTGAATCTGGAATGGAAGTGGTTATCGTCGACCATAAGAAATAGGAACAGAAGGAGGCTGTTCGGCCCCTCGAGCCTGCTCCATTATTCAATACGGTCATGGCTGATCCAACATTCCTCACGTCCACTTTCGTGCCCTTTCCCCGTAACTCATGATTCCCTGACTGATCAAGAATCTATCTATCTCAGCCTTAAATATATACAAGGACTCTGTCCCCACAGCTCTCTGTGGCAGGGAATTCCAAAGACTCTCAACCCTCTGAGAAGAAGAAATCCCTCCTCATTTCACTCTTAAATTGGTGCCCCTTTATTCTGAGACTGTGCCCTCTGGTCCTAGACTCTCCCATGAGGGGAAACATTCTCTCTGCATTTATTCTGTCAAGCATTTTAACAATCCGATATGTTTCAATGAGATCACCTCTCATTCTTCTAAACTCAAGCGAGTACAGTCCCAGCCTATTTTACCCTTACTCAGAAAATAATCCCTATATACCAGGGTACATCCTGATGATGTTACTGTTGGTAAATAAGGGGATTAAAAATAAGGGGCAGCATGGAGACTCAGTGACTCAGTAGTTAGCACTGCTGCCTCACAGCACCAGGGACCTGGGTTCAATTCCACCCTCGGTTGACTGTCCGCATGGAGCGTGCACATTCTCCCCGTGTCTGTGTTGGTTTCCTCCCATGGTCTAAAGATGTGCAGGTTAGGTGGATTGGCCATGGTAAATGCAGGGTTGCAGAGACAGGGTAGGGGAGTGGGATGCCCTTCAGAGGGTCGGTATGGGCTGAATGGCCTGCTTCCACACTGTAGGGGTAGTATGAAAATTGCTCACAGTACTCCAGATGTGCTGTCACCAGCACCTTGTACCGTTGTAATAAGACTTCCCCACTCTTATATTCCAACCCTCTTGAAATAAGGGCCATTACTTTCTGATTACCCGCTGAAACAGTGTTTCAATGAGAAGTAGACCCAAAGTCCTAAAAACAAAAAAATGCTGGAGATCACAGCAGGACAGGAAGCATCCGTGGAGAGAGAGCAAGCTAACTGTTCGAGTCTAGATAACTCTTCAGCAGAGCCCACATGAAACAAACTTGTGTGTTTCACATGAGCTCTGATGAACAGTTGTCTAGACTTGAAACGTTAGCTTGCTCTCTCTCCACAGATATTGCCTGACAAGCTGTGATCTCCAGCATTTTTTGTTTTCAGTACAGATTCCTGCATTTGCAGTAATTTGTTCCTAGCCCCCCAAGTCCCTTTATGTTGCAGAGTGACCATGAAAAGCAGATTGTCATGAAATCGAAGATGGTTCATTAATATTTTTTCACAAAAAGATCTCTGCTGTCGTTATTTGGCCTATCATAGGAAGTCACTCAGCCATGGCAATTGAAAGTGGGAAGTAAATGCTGGCTTTCCAAAAGACATATCCACATCAAGAATCTTATCGATCACAGAGAGCCTTATTTAATCACTCCAGAGGGCTGCTAAAAGTCAACCACAACATTGGTGTTGGAGTTGATCAACACTAGAATTTGAATAATGATGGCAAGTTTTCTTTGTGTAAAGTCATTAATTAATGACAATCTGAGAAGCACACTTAAATATGGTTCATTTGATTGACAATAAGAACTAGGTGTTACAATGGGGTGTGGGGGCAAAAGGAAGAGCTACATCTTCACATGACAGGTAGAAATCTTTTTGCCAGATAATTTACTGTTGGTAGTTTCCTTAATCAGCTTGGCCAGACACCTACTAGAGTAGGTGAGACTTGAACCTAGATCTTCTGGATCAGAGGCAGGGCCACTACCACTTTACCACAAACCTAGCTGCGTCATAATCTGTTCTGTAAAAGAGTCATACCAGACACAAAACTTCAGTCCACAAATGCTGTCGGGCATGTTGGGTGTCTCCGGCGTGTTCTGTGTTTGTTTCAGATTTCCAGCATCCCCAGCATTTTGCTTTTATCTAGAAGAACATGAGAACTAGGAACAGGAGTAGGCCATTCAATAAGATCACGGCTGATCACATCTTGGCCTCAACTCCACTTTCCTGCCTGCTCCCTACAACTCTTTAACCCTTTACTGATTAAAAATCTGCCTATCTCCTTCTTAAATTTATTCACTATCTCAGCATCCAATACACTCTAGAGGAGAGAATTCCACAGATTCATGACCCTTTGAGAGAAGAAATTTCTCCTCATCTCTGTTTTAAACCTGACACCACCTACCCTAAAACTGTGACCCCTCATTCTAGGTTGCCCCACATGTGCAAACATCCTCTCTATGTCTATGCTGATAACCTCATTCAGCATCTTAAGTAACTCAATTAGCTCTCCTCCTGATCTTCCAAACCCCAGAGCATGTAGATTATATTACAGTTGTCTAATCGTAGGAATATGATGCATGGGGAAGCTAACTCATGCACAAGGTTCAGTGAAAGTAAAATTTGGTACCTTTTCTCCTTTAACTCCTGGTATTCTGTCTTCCAAATTGATCTGCAAAAGAAGAGGTGAAGATTTAGATTCCCACAATCAGACTCCTGACCAGGGGCCTGTGAAGTTTAGTCACTTCCTCAAGTATGCGGTTGGACTGAGGAGGACAAAATCAGAAGCCACACGTCACCAGGACGGCATTAATTGTGATCTTGGGTTCACGCCACACCATATGTAAGCCTACCATACTGTTCTGTATTTGTAAAATCTTCCCTAATGCTCTGTTTTGACAGCATCACTGTGATAACTTATTACCTCTTTGCCTTAATTAGTTGGTGCTGTTTTGGACTTCCTATTACTTTTGTTAGACCCTCAGAATGCAATTCTTCTACCTATCATGTTATTCCGGCCATTTGGTTTGTCTCTAGCACCATCTTATTTTTGATTATCTCTCTGTCTCAATTAATTGGATTATAGGTCATCCCTTCACTTGCTATTCAACTGTTGGCATTTTACTCACATTGTCTGATGCTTTTGGTCACCTGTAGAAACTTATTATTCAGCCTGTCCACACTCCACTCACACCGTTTGTACTAACTTTTGACACTCTTCGTTACCTGGAATTATCTTGTAATGATCTCTCCACCTATAAATTCTGTGCCTGCGCACTTCCCTTCCACTTCACCTGATGAAGCAGAGCCATGAAAGTTTGTGATTTCAAATAAACCTTTACACTCATCAAATGTGTGGAAACAGGCCCTTCAGCCCAACAAGTCCACACTGACCCCCACAGCACCCCATCCAGACCCATTACCCTTTCCTTGTAATCCATTTACACATCCCTGAACACTACGGGCAATTTAGCACGGCCAATCCACCTAGCCTGCACATCTTTGGACTATGGGAGGAAACCCACGCAGGCACGGGGAGAATGTGCAAACTCCACACAGACAGGTGCCAGAAGGTGGGATTGAACCTGGGTCCCTAGCGCTGTGAGGCAGCACTTCTAACCACTGAGCCACCTGTTGGACTATAATGTGGTGTCATGACACTCAGTCAGTGACCAAGACCGGAATGGAAACAGTGGTGTCACCTCTCCTGGCATCTGCCACTCTTACTTGTTGCCGTGCCTGGAGCTTGTAATGGCTCCTCTGAGCTGTAACTATTAACGATGGCAGCTCAGAATCATGCTCTGGCTAAAGGTGATGATTTGTTTGTTCCTGGTTTCCTACCAAAGATTCAGTATGGAATTCTCTCTTTCAGCTGCTGAATGCTTTGCTGTGCCTTTCAGGCTGTTGCTGCTTTCTGATGGTCTTTTTTGAAATGGTTTCTTCGTTTCAAATGCTATGTTCTTCTCCATAGATCCAGTGCCTATCATCTAATTCCAACAAGATCATGCTGTGTCCATCAGCCCCCACTTGCAAAACCTAAAACAAACCATCTACTGGTCTAGGGTAGAGATAGTAGGAACTGCCGATGCTGGAGAATCTGCGATAACAAGGTGTAGAGCTGGATGAACACAGCAGGCCAAGCAGCATCAGAGGAGCAGGAAGGCTGACGTTTCGGGCCTAGACCCTTCTTCAGCAATCTACTGGTCACTGTAGTTCTGCATTTGGGTAGCACTGACTGAATGATCCCAAGTACAACAACAGTTACATTAAAAAGCAATTTAAGTTGAGGTCACATGTGGCCTATTTACGCCTATTATAAATGAATCCATTCAAACTCAGAGATCGATTATCGACAAGCTCAAGGAACACGTTCACATCTTATGCCTTTTTCTGATATCCTGAGAGCTTAACATCCTGGGAGTTAGTGATTGTTTGAGGGTTGGACTTCCTGTGTGAATCCCAATGGCACAAGACGACAAATCTCAGAAACATATCTGTTTTTCGGCAATATTCAAGATCTGTGCTACAAAGCCAGAATTCCAACAGGTTTATTTAAGATCACAAGCTTTCGGAGCGCTGCATATTCCCTCCACCACCACATCGCCTGAAAAAGGGTCCAGGGGCAGGGAAAACAATAAGCAGGACATTGGAAAAATGTTCGCACTCACCCTCAGTGATTCCAACCAGGCCCTGGGCTAAAGTCCCAGCCTGAATATATCCTCGTGTGGCTTACTGGCACATTTCACTGAGTAAAATCACTCTAGCGAGACACCCTGGGGACAGTTTCCTTCATGAAAGGGGCTACATAAATACATGTTGTTGTTGTTATGGGTTGATCAGCTCTTTAATTTCTATCTCTGAGCACAGCCATAAATCAGACAATTTAATGGAGCAAAGTGAACAATTGGCTGGTGATGGTATAGTTTTGTGTGATTCAGTTGCTCAATGAGATTCAATATTAATCCACTCCATTCTGCCAAATGAGAATTAGAAGCACAGCACTGAACTGATTCTAAATTGACCAGTTTCCCACATGGACAATCTCTGATGCTCACTTGTTACAGTTCCATTCTTGTCCATGCCTACACCATACAATAACTAACATCTTAGTGCCTTGTGAGCTCCACTCGAGCGAGTTAAGCAGAAAACCTGAGGCAAATGCTCCAGTGCAACATTGAGGGAGTGCTGCTCTGTTGGAAAACACTGTCTTTCAGGTGAGATCTTAAACTGAGGCATGGTCTGCTCTGGGAAGTGGGTTTAAAAGTTCCAACAGCACTATCATGAAGTTGAGGGGCAGCATGGTGGCTCAGTGGTTAGCACTGCTGCCTTACAGCACCAGGGACCTGGGTTCTATTCCACCCTCAGGTGACTGCCTGTGTGGAGTCTGCACATTCTCCCTGTGTCTGTGTGGGTTTCCTCCCACAGTCCAAAGATGTGTAGGTTAGGGCAGTTTGGCTGTACCAAATTGCCCATAGTGGGCAGGTTAGGCCAGTTAGCCATGGGAAATGCAGGGTGACAGGGATAGGTGAGTCTCAGTGTAATGAGGGCTCAATGGGCCAAGTGGTCTGCTTCCACCCTGTAGGGATTCTTTGTCTGTGTACACTGAGTAGGGGACTTATTCCCATTTTACTGACAAGGTAGGAAAAACCACAGCTGGCCATTATCACAGTGGGGACTTACAGTGCACAGACTGAACTTCCTACAGGGCAATCGTCACAAAGCTTCTAAGATATTTCACTGACAGTAAAATACTTCAGGACATCTGTATTTGTGAAAACGTACCAAATAATCACAAGATTTTTTTTTTAATCATTAAGACACGCCAAACACAGTGATAAACATTACATCACAAATTTAATAAAATGAGGTTAACAGCTAGATTTACTCCTTTTCGAAACTTGGTTATTTACCAGTTTTCCGGGAGGTCCGGGAGGTCCTGGAGTTCCTTTCTCTCCCTGGATTAGAAACAAAAGATCAAATGAATACTTTGTCTACGCTTTCACCGCCATCTTCATAACTTCCTTCAGCAAAAAAGAACATGGAGGGTAGGAGATGGCATCCTGTAAACGGACTCGTGATATACGAGTGTGAGAGGGTGAGATAGCAGGCAAAGAAATTGGCAGATGGAGAAGAATGGGTGGACATGTGAGCTTGCTGTGGACAAGAAGTAGATATTTTCTAATCAACCTGCTTGGAGATGCAATTGCAGCAGGTAGGACTCGAACCTGAGCCTCCTACCTCACAGGTAGGGACATTACCACCTTGCCACAAAAGCCCCAACTCCTTTTGACTCGGATGGATAGACATTACAGACCTCCTTGATGTAAAGAGATTTGGTACATGAATCACAAAAGTTAGCTTTCAGATTAAGTTATTGACTGGGAAGACAAATGGCATTTATTGTAAGCTAAATGGCATTTAAGGTTGTACAGGACGTTAGTGAGGCCTCTTCTGGAGTGCTGTGTCCAGTTCCGGTTGTCCTGTCACAGGAAGAATATTATTAAGCTGGAGAGGGTTCAGAAAAGATCTATCAGAATATTGCCGGGAATAGGGCATTTGAGTTATAGTAAGATGCTGGTTAGGCTGGGAGTTTTTTTTACAGGAGTGTAGGAGGTTGAGGATTGAACTTATAAAGGTTTATAAAATCATGAGGGGTATATATAAGGTGAATGGCAGTTGTCTTTTCCTTACAGTGGGGGATTTCAAGACTGGGGGCACATTTCTGAGATGAGAGGAGAAAGATTCATAAAGGACATGAGGGGCAACCTCATGAGGTGCACATAATCGGAGTATAGTAGAATGCTGCTTGGATTTGTCTCTCACGTCAAGTAACTGCCCTCCTCCAGATACCCCCTCAAGATGTCTTGGCTGATGTAGTTCACCTGGGAATCAGAGGCAGGAAAAACAGACTCATCGCTCCGTGTCTTACCATCTGAGCAGGTCTGAATGAATCCCTGAGTCCCAATGGAAGGGATGATGGATGTATCATTTGAGGGTTAATTGTTTGAGAATTAATTGCATAAATATGGGTTACTTTTACTCCTTCATCCAGCCCCTGGCTGTCCCTTTGCTCTTTCCATGGGTGTCCTTCCACTTTCCCCTCAGGGACCTGGATGGAAGGGTGTTGCACGCACCAGTCCCTTGTAACCACAGACTGCAACAGTTCACAGATTTCCCAGCCGAACTGTTTATTTTTGTGGTGTTGGGAAGAATGCGGATCATACACAGGAGTTTAGGGAAATCTGGTTGACATGGACGAGTTGGGCTGAAGGGTCTGTTTCCACGCTGTGTGATTCTATACTTTGGGCGTGGGAGGTTGCAAGGGCATTTTAGTTCCTTGAAGAAGCTTTTAGTTGCACTTCAACCACACGCTGTAGAGGGGTGTGGGCAGGTTGGAGGACCTCCTCAAGCGTCTGCTCCTGGGCCTGGCCAGGCTGGCTATAAACAGGTCCAGGCAGCGGGCTGCAGAGGGGTCATAGCTATTGACTGTCTGCCCTTCTTCCATGGTTACGTTTGTGCCTATGTGTCCTTGGACAGGGAGCGCATCGTGTCTATCAATGTTCTCGATGCCTTTGGAAGTGCTTTAACTCCCCTTCCAATTCCATTTTGATTTCATCTCCTTCCTCTCTTCCCTCACCTTTGGTGGTCTGCGTTGCCCATGCAAGGCATTGTATGTAACTGATTAATTGGCAACACTGGAGATTTACAGGTGGCAGATACAGTAACAGATAAAAATTACCACAAGTGATTTGGTGAAGAGAAAAGAGTCATTCAGTTGTGTGTGATACCACCTCAGGACGTAAACCAAAGTAATCAGTGGGTTGGTATGGACTGTTGTTGATGACAGTAAAGCTCTCACTCAAACCTTGGACCTAAACTCTGTTCACAAACAGTTATCTTGTAATGTATAATGACTGCGCTGGAAAACCATCCGGTTCCTGAGGAAGCCAATTGAAATAAATCTACCAAGAACACCAGTGGCTGCTCACATCGACCCATTGCAGAATAGGGAAAGACACAAATTGCAACTGTTTGACAGGACTGGAAAAGAGACAAGCTGAACCAACACTTTAAATTACCTCAGAAATGAGGCAGTCGCTTCAAAATTAAAGAAAGCAGAAAGATAAAAGCAAAGTGAGATCATGGGAGGAGGTATAGCAAGGGCATTATGAAATTAATTAAAATGCTTGCTAATTTTCCAGTTTCCCATAAAAGGCTGACACCACATTGTTAGCCTGTTTTTCTCATAAGGGGCCTACACCTCATTGTTAGCCTGCCTTTCTCATAAGAGGCCTACACCACAACGTTAGTCTGTCTTTCCCATCAGGGGCCTACACCTCATTGTTAGCCTGCCTTTCCCATCAGGGGCCTACACCACATTGTTACCCTGCCTTTTCCATAAAAGGCCTTTCCCATAAGGGGCCTACACCACAGTGTTAGCCTGCCTTTCTCACAAGAGGCCTACACCACATTGTTAGTCTGTCTTTCCCATCAGGGGCCTAAACCTCTTTGTTAGCCTGCCTTTCCCATCAGTGGCCTACACCACATTGTTAACCTGCCTTTCCCATAAGAGGCCTACACCACATTGTTAACCTGCCTTTCCCATAAGAGGCCTACACCACATTGTTAACCTGCCTTTCCCATAAGAGGCCTACACCACATTGTTAGCCTGCCTTTCCCATAAGGGGTCTACAACACAATATTAGCCTGTCTTTTCCTCATTGAATTAGGAAGAATCCTATTATATGAACTTTCCGCATTTTCTGTTTATAACTCAGGCAAGTTCATCTTGCGCTTTTTGTCTGTATCCTCATTCTATAAACACATCTCTCACCAGAACCATTTGCTTCAGTATCCACAATGTACTCACCTTATCGCCTTGGTCTCCCTTTGATCCTGCAGGACCCCTGATCCCCTGGAAATAAATCATTGAAAGAAAAACAAAATTCAATTAAAGCTTTAATGAAATGGTTGCCATGAACTCTGACCCAGAAGAAAACGGAGCCATTCCAAATGAAGCTCAATGTGTTGTGGATGAGACTCACATCTCTTCCAGCCCGTCCTGGTTCACCAGCATCTCCTTTCACTCCTGGGGCACCATCAGTTCCAGGGACACCCTGAAAACAGGAGAACACCTTTAAACATAACTCCTTTCTGAGTCACAGAAAGGCTGAACTGCTTTTGTTTTGATGGGAATCACTTTGGAGGGGGAAGGGAGGGGGAATAATGGCACCACCTCCAAATAATCCTCCCAAAGAACAAACATCACAGAACTGTTACAGCGTGCCTCTCACATCTTCAAATGTGCTTCATGACCTAGTGTCATTTACCTGTCTTCTCCCCATACCTTCACAGATTGCTTTTGGTTAAATAAGCTTCCTATGCCCTTTTTAATGCTTTGTAACCTGCTTCCACCACATTTCCAGGTAGTGCATTCCAGACCCTAACTACTTGCTTTGTGACTACCATTTTTTCCTCATGTCACATTCGCTTCGTTTGCAAATCACTTTAACTCTGTGCCCCATTGCTCTCGATGCTTCGATCAGAAGCAGTGTCTATTTGCTCTATCTTGTCACCCCATGATTTTGAAAACCTCTATCAGAGATCCCGTAGCATTCACCTCTCTTAAGGCCAACAGTCTCAACCTCTGCATAACTATCCCCATAAACGTGGCTTCTCATCCCTGGACCCCATTCTTAAACACTGCATTCTAATCTTCACGGTGAAATGGCAATGATTGATCTATAGGAATGGACAGTATGACATAAAGAACTTTTCCAGGTGAATTCTCGTCATCCACACCGACTTCGACCAGAAACATTAACTCTGTTTCTCTCTCCACAGACGCTGTCAGACCTGCTGAGTTCATTCAGCACTTTCCATTTTAGTTTCAGATTTCCACTATCTGTTGTTCCTTGTCTTCACCACAATGGATTCGAACCCTGGCAGTGAGGGTGAAAGGTCACTATGCTGATCCGAATGCAATAATACACGGCTTGGATTGAGCCCAGCGTGCCAAGACTGTGGATCTGGGCTTGTCTAAACTTAGATTTGGCATGGATTAATGAGGCAGAATGGTTACAGTTCTCTGCATCTTAGACTGATCTGCCTGTGACACTGGGCGGTCAAATCACAAAGCTTTGGCCGTTGACCTAACCCACACATACCCTTGCTTGAGCCACAAGATAATTTATTGGGATTGACACCATCAATGTTTCTTCATCTGCAGTGTCTGGGTGTCACTGGTAAGCCCTGCATTTCAAGACCATCACAAAGACCCAGAGAAGGTCATGGTGAGCGGCTGCCTTGGCTACAACCATGAGATTCATTAGTCTATGTCAGAGTGTCAATATTCTTTGCCATTCTAACCAGCTGCTTTTGGGATACATTGGAAGGATTTGCAGTTTAATACCCAACTCCTCTGGCCCTGTTCTGAGCGCCTTGGCCTTGGCCATTGTGTCCTTCAACTTGAGACCTTTAAGCTCAGAGGCAGGGATGCAATCAGGTGACTGAAGAAATTGGGACTGCTTTCCGTGGAGAGAAAAAGGAAGGGAGATCTGGTCGAGCGGGCTGGATTGAGCAGATGGGAGTGTTCCTGCTCAAAAGGAATTTAAAGATACCTTCTGATTTAAAATGATATGCGTAAGAAACTTGGGTGATGTGAGAAAAACATTTTCACCCAGCGAGTACTGGGTGTGCTGCCTGAAAATGTGGTGGAGGCAGGTTCAACAGAGGCATTCCAGAGGTGCAGTGGACGATTTGAATAGAACTACCGCACAAAGGCAGCAGATTGGCACAAGGTAATGACACTCATTTGAAGGGACAGTGCAGGTATGTTGGGCCAATTGGCCTCCTTCTATCCCCATAATTCTGAAACCTCCTGCGTCAGAAAAACATTCCACAAGCATCACACTGCGGAACAATTTTCTTCAAGTCCTCCACATTGTGATTTCTAAGCACAGGCCACGTTAAAAATCAGACATTTAATGCTGCAAGACTTTTGTATGAGGGCCTTCCTGACTGGTTGATTGATTAACTCTGTAACTCTCTTCTGTCATAACAGACAATATTCTGAATGCTCCCCCTGGTCCAGAGGGTGAATGAATGAGGTTACTGTTACTCTTCACTTTTTATTTATTTTTCTAATTTATTTTTGTTTCCTAAGAATTTCTACTTAAGAATTTGTACCTCGGTACCTTTGTACCTAAGATGGCGATGTAAGTGGTGACTTGTAAACTCTTCACTTTAACAGGAAAGATGTGGAAGTGTTGGAAAAGGTGCGGAGAAGATTTACCAGGATGTTGCCTGGAACGGAGGGAAGGTCTTACGAGGAAAGCTTGAGTGAGCTAGGGCTTTTCTCTTTAGAACGACAAAGGATGAGAGGTGACTTGATAGAGGTGTACAAAATGATCAGAGGTATAGATAGAGTGGACAGCCAGAGACTTTTTCCTAGGGTGGAGGTAGGTATTATGAGGGGACATAGTTTTAAAGTGAGTGGAGGTAGATACAGGGGAGACGTCAGAGGTAGGTTCTTTACTCAGAGAGTGGGAGGGGCGTGGAACGCATTGCCGGAGAGGGTAGTGGAGTCGGCCTCATTGGGGGCATTTAAGCAGCTATTAGATAGGCATATGGATGATCGTATAAGGTAGGGGTGGAGGTTGGATGGACCTTAGGATTAGGGTAAAAGTTCGGCACAACATTGTGGGTCAAAGGGCCTGTACTGTGCTGTACCGTTCTATGTTCTATGTTCACTGTAGTCATATGAGTACATGTGACAATGAAGCTAATTCTAATTCGACTGTCTGGAAACTGGATCCCAATATGGCAGTTACAACATTTAAATTTAATTAAATCTAGAATCCAAATCTGGTTATGAGACCACATTAAAAACACATCCGGTTCTTTAAAGTTATTCAGGAAAGGAAACCTGACATCCCTGCGACCTCAGACCCACAGCAAGATTCTTCAAGGGACTTGATAGGGTAAGATGCAGAGGGGTCATCTCCCCTTGTGGGGGAGTCTAGGACAACAGTGCATCATCTCTGAGCAAGGGGCTGCCCATTTCAAAGACTGGGAGGAACTTCTCCTTTCAGAGAGAGCAAACCCTTTAGAATCCCCACAGTGCAGGGACAGGCCAATCAGCCCAGACTCTCCAAAGTTTATCCCAACCAGACCCAACCCCACATTTCCCATGGCTGATCCACCTAACTACCACATCTTTGGGCTGTGAGGAGAAACTGGAGCACCCAGAGGAAACCCACATAGACACATTTGGCAAATGTGCAAACTCCACACACACAGCTGCCTGAGGCTGGAGTTGAACCCAGCTCTCTGGTGCTATGAGGCAGTTGTTCTAACCACTGAGCCACCATACCACCCTGGCCTGTACAGAGTGGGTCATTAAGTGTATTTAAGGCTGAGATAGACAGATTTTTAATCAGTAAATGAATCAAGGGTGATGGGGAAACAGCATGGAGATGGAGTTGAGGATTATCAGATCAACCATGATGGCGGAGCAGACTGAATGGGCTGAATGGCCTACATCTGCTCCTACATCTTAGATAGTTGATTCCTAATTGGCCTCTGAAAAGTTCGAGCAAGTCACTCAGTTCAAGGGCCATCAGAATATTGACTTTGTCAGCGACATCCGCACCCAAGGGTAAAATAAATTTACAATGGATTTTGGTCATTAGGATGTTGTGTTGGAGTTAAAGCTACTATACACTGGATTAGAGAATATTCTATAGGTATTACTCGAAGTCCTCTCTCCCCAGTCCGCCCTGGTAATCCAGTCTCTCCCTGGAAAAACAAGGCAAGGCAGAAGTTAGTTATTTTGTGACTGAAATAAAAAAATGCAAGCAATTGAAATCTCAAGAGAAATGCCAGTTTAAAAGTGAAGTTACCGGTGTCCCTTCATCGCCTCTGTTCCCCTTTTCACCCTGGGAAAGAAATGACAAAAAAAAACAGTTAGGGAGTTTTCAACCCGTGAACTGATACAGAGTTGTCCTGAAGGCAGTTTCAGTGCACAGCACTCACACCTCTGTGTCTTCAATGCATTCATGTCAGGTGGGCATCGCTGGCAGAGCCAAGAGCTAGTACCCCTCCTAAATTGGCCTGTTGTAGGGCAAGACCTCTTCAGGGGCAGCTATGAGTTGACCACTTGGGGGCGCAAATATCATCCTGAGCCACTTAATTGTCCAACTGCATGAAGTCAAGTCATGGATTTCTGGCCACAGGGAGACGGTGTTTTTGATCAGGTGTTGAGGGTGGGGAGTTTTCAGCAGCTGCAGTCCAGTAAGATAACTGATTAATGATTATTCTTCTGCACCACAAAGAAAACAGAATTGGGAAGAAGCTAATCGACCATGTTCTCAACAGAGAGAATGTAATCAAAATAGATCAATGTTGTCATGGATTTTGTCCCAAACTAAATGGATCAAGACTGGGGAGGGAATGGAGGGCTAAGGGGAAAAGGCAGGAAAGTGGAGGTGAGGATTATCTGATCAGTGATGATCTGATTGGATGGTGGAGCAGACTTGATGGGCTGAATGGCCTGCTCCAACTCCAATGTCTTTTGGGAGAACAACGGGGCCTTTACCTCTTTCCCACGGGGTCCGCTTGGTCCAGGCAGTCCCATTCTGCCAGGCTCCCCTTTCTCTCCACTTTGCCCTCGATCTCCCTGTAACAGAAAGCCGTCATTAGTCTCCATCTCCCTATTTAAGAACAAAGTAAATTTATACCAAGAGTTGCCACATCGCTATTGGAGTACTCCTTACCTTTTCTCCTGGTCTCCCAGAAAGCCCAATATTCCCCTAAAACGAGATGTAGAAAGGTTAGTGTGGTAGCTCCAACTGCAGGCCATGGTCTATTGGCAGTTGACAAACCATTGATCCTACATCATGGGAACAGGCTGTTCAGCTCATCTGGTTCATGATGTGTGTTTCTCCACCACATGAGCATATACGTTTAATCAATCTTCCCTTAAAGCCACTTAAGTATTGGGAATATGCCACAAATGTGTACCATTGATACATTAAGCCATGAGAAGAGATTATACAAATTAGGCCTGTTTTTCTCTAGAATTTAGAAGGTTAAGGAGTGATCTGATTAAAGTCTTTGAAATATTAACAGGAAAAGACAGGGTAGATAAAGATAAACAATGCTAATGGTTGGGGTTTCTAGAACTAAGGGCATATCCTGCCAATTAGGGCCAGACCATTCAGGAGAGATGTTAGGAAGCACATCTACACACAAAGGGTGGTAGAGGTTTGGAACTCTCTTCCACAAATGGCAGTGATGCAGGATCAGTTGCTAATTTTAACTCTGAGAGACATAATGTTTTGTTAAGCAGAAATATTAAGGAATATGGGCCAAAGGCAAGTGCATGGAGTTAGGCTACAGATCTACCATGATTCATTGAATGTGCAACAGACTAGATAGAACATAGAACATTGAACATTACAGCGTAGTACAGGCCCTTTGGCCCTCGATGTTGCGCCGACCTGTGAAACCAATCAGAAGCCCATCTAACCTACACTATTCCATTATTCCATTAGAGGGGCAGTATGGACTACTGATGGTCCCATGTTGTACTCACAAATCAATAAAGCTGCTCTAACAGCACATTCCAAACCCATGACCACCTCCTTCACTACTGACTCACAGTGTGTACCATCTACAAGATGCATGACAGCATTTCACCTTGACTCCTCCCACAGCACTTTCTAAACCCATAACCACTTATATCTAGAAGGACAAGGGCAGCAGATACCTGGGGACACCACCCCACTACCAGTTCCCCTCCAAGCCACTCACCATCCTGACTTGGAAATATCTTGCTGTTCCTTTAGTGTTGCTGGGTCAAAATCCTGGAATTCTCTCGCTAAGGGCATTGTGTATGTGCCAACATCACATGGTTCAAGTAGGCAGCTATCAACACCTTCTCAAAGGCAATTGGGGATGGGCAATAATTGCTGGTTGACCTTGCAGTGCCCATGTCCCACATGCATGAATGAAAAGAAAGCCCAGAGAACAAAGTATATGCACAACTAATGGTGCCTTTAAGTTGCACATATTCAGCTGCAATTTTAAAGCGAACATGAGGTGTAAGGGATGGGCCTTGCACAGTGAAGGGACATTAAAAGGAACAACGGTTTGTGGCTTTAAGGGGTGTGTTTTGTCCTGGTTTCTTTTAGGGAGAGATTGGAAAATAGGCACAGAGCAGTCTATGAGAAGGTAAACAGCTGGTGAAGCCTTGGGGCTTTCTGTTTGAAGCTGAAACAATAGAAGCAGCCTGAGTGGGTGCGGTCAAACTGCCACAGAACCAGGATCTTTAGCTTTCTACAGTTGCTACTGGGTCTTGAAGAAGTGGAAGCTATTATTTTCCCTCTCTCAGTTACAGCCAAAAGCTGGGATTGATTTCCTGCTACTGAAGTTATGTGAGACAATCTGTTTTCTGAATTTGCCTTTTGCCAAGGGTGTGTTTATGGGATGGTACTATATTGGAACAGTTAATTAGTAATAGTTACTGTATCTTTTATTCCGTTAAGTTTTCCAGTGTTGTTATTCCAATTCCTTCTATCTTTTGTCGTATTTTAACTAGAGTGGATGAGTGAAGTATGAGTTTTGCTTTAAATCCAGTAGGTGTGATCAATTGAATTGCACCTGGAACGCAACACCTTCCATTTACCTTTAATATAAGAAAAAGAGTTAAGGTCTAGATTATCTTCTGAATATTTTGAGGGGGTTTGGTCTGATCCATAACAGATCTGAATCCAAATTTTTTTTATCACATTTCCACAGCCCTTCAAACACTCCTTCATCTTCCTTTACAACTGAATACTAAATGTTCACACAAGTTTCATCCTTAACCAGTAACCCTGGAGATAAAATCTCACACCCTCTCAATTTTTTGCATGAAGCATTTCTCCCGCCCTCAACTGCACATCTATGCCTTTTGCCGAAAGCAACAAATGGTAAAGATCACAGGGGGTCAGGCAGCGTCCATGGAGAGACAGCAAGCTAATGTTTCGAGTCTAGATGACTCTGCATCAGAGCACATGAGACGCGTCATCTAGACTCGAAATGCTCACTTGCTTTCACTCCATGGACGCTGCCTGACCCACTGTGATCTCCAGCATTTTTTGTTTTCAGCGCAGATTCCAGCATCTGCAGTAATTTGCTCCTGCTATGTCTTGTATTTGTTGTTACAAAACAGTTTTCACCGTTTTATCCCTTTAACCCTAAGAACTATACCTAATTCCTTCTTGGAAAAGAATTTAAATTCTACCCTCAACTGCGGTAGATTCTGAGCTCATGTCTCGAGAACATTATCCTCAGACTGCAGATTACTAGTGCCATGACATTACCACTTTGCCACCCCCTCACTCCTTGTAACATACATACAACTCACAGACCTAATAACTGAGAGTCAATTGAGTTTGAGGTTGATGGGTCTGGGCAGGAAGCTGGGAGTGGCTAGCCCATTTCTTACCCTCCTCCTATGTTCCTAAAAATGCCAAGAAAAAGTGGGTACTTTTTTCAGAGGATGCCCTGGGCACATTAGGGAGTGTAATAACTTCACAAAGGCTGGTATCCCATCACCAAGTCACCCTTCAGTGACACATGCATCGTAGATGACACTGACCCAGCTAGCTCAGAGCTGGCTCCGAGAGTGAGCAGAACCCCTGACACTCCTGTTTATATTGTCAGCCAGGACTCCCTGATTGGACCAGTTAAGAATCCCAATCAGGGAACTCATAGTCCAAGATATCCACCTGACTGACCTCGTTCCAATCACTTGAGTGGGACCCATCCAATTCCCCGCACAGAAAATATCCACATGCATTTTAAAACTCTTCCCTCCGACCATCCCATGTGATCCTAAACGTGGGAAAATCCCTCCCTGCCCAATGCTCCGCCACTTACTTATGACCACGATCCTTTGGGATCCTCATTCTGCGACTGGGAGCAGTTCAGGGAGCATCAACTGCAGAGCTCTACTGGAGACCAATCCCATTGAAGGACCTTTCCACAGATGGGGGTGATGCTCCACCCACTGAGAGGCCACAGTCAGACTCTGCATCAATTTAGCCACCCACAGCATATCATGGCTGCGGAGAAGACCCTTTCAGAGCCTGTTCGCTGACTGCTGTCTTTCTATTTTGGGGGGTTGGGCCATTCAATCTTTTCCCACTATCTATATAGAATTCAGCCTATCGTGATTCTGAAAGGGAAATGATAAATATCATTCTGGGGTCAATGACACCTGTTTCTAACTCCACAATGAGAAGACATCTAATTCTGCTGAAACACCAAAAAATGTTATTGATTTGCAAAGACTGCGCTGCGACCTGTCCCTTGTGTTTCTAAGGTGATAAGCCAAGGAATGTTTTCTTTAATTTAATAACTTGTGGGATGTGGGCATTGCTGGCTGGGCCAGCATTTATTGCCCATCCCTAACCGCCCTTTAGATGGTGGTAATGAGCTATCAGAGATTAATATTTTTACTTGGATATAAGGTTAAGGCATTTCTCATTACCTTTGAGAAGGTAACAAGAAACTATTTTCTCTAAAATGCCCTGAGATATCATTGTTGGGGCAGTTGCAATTTTTGCTCTTGAGTAGTTTGCAGTCAACTATGAGATGAAGAGAAAAAAGAAGAAATTGATGTTGGCCAGGCCTGCACACTAAGCAAAGAAAATGTCAACTCGAATGCTTGCTCATGAAATGGAGCATGGGAGCTTGTGCTCAATTCTGAAGACTGAGTTCTGAAGGAGTAAGGAAGAGACTGGAGGATTTGCCTAGCTAGAGGGAGAATCTACAGGAAAAAAAGACTGTCACACTGGGACTTAACGTTGGGAAAGAAAAAAGAACAGAAAGAAATCCTTGCCTGCTGCGAAACACCTTGGATTGCTTAACGAAGATTTCCCGAGCAGTGTGACAAAATTGGGGTTTTAGGTTGTCATTAAAAACAGAAGGAAAAAAATGCGCTCAGTGGTTGAAAGAAATGCTGGCTGACGAAAAGTTAATATTGTTTTGCCTTCAGTCACTGATCAACTAAAAGTTCTTTTAAAATGTGAAATCTTTACATGTGATCTTTTCAGCTAATAACTGCAAGTGCGAATTTCTCTTTAGCCCACTATGGATTTTTGCAGATGTTTTTGCACTTATTCATGTCCCCTCGTTGGAGAAGCCCTGTTTCTTTCTGTCCTGTGCCTTGCTTTCATGATTTAAAATATTCCCATCACACTGCCTATCATACCTCAGCTGTGATTTATAACACTCATATTGAGCAGCAAACCAAGAGATGTGCCAACTAAGAAGCTGCCTCCAGTAGATTTGTCACTCCGATCACTTAACCTGAACTAGCAACATCCTTTCTCCCCCAGCACTTCAACTCAACCCCCCAGCTATTGCATAAATGCTGCCCCCTCCAGACTTCACTTCAGCGCTGATGAAGAGTTATCTGGACTCGAAGCGTTAGCTTGCTCTCTCTCCATGGATGCTGCCTGATCCGCTGTGATCTCCAGCATTTGTTGTTTTCCATTTGTCAAGGGATCCCTTTGCTGGTAATTGTCATAGCGTCAGAGAGATCCACAATCTGCTCTGGTCAAAAACCAGCACCAAGCTATTCTAATTCCATTTTCTAGCACGGGAGTGTGAGCTTGAGGTCTACCTTTTGGTCTAACATCGAGGTCCTAAAGCCTATAACAGAGTACAATAAGGGTGGGAGAGAAGTGCATTTAATTGAGGTGTTCAAAATTTAATCGAGGTGTTCAAATGATGGAGGGTGTTGGTGCAAGTGGAGAGGGAGGAACAATTGTTTTCCTCAGTGTGTTGCCCTGATTTTTAATACACTGCCTTAAAGGGTAGGGAAAGGAAATTCAATCTTTGAAAAGGGATTGGAAGAGAACTTGATAAACAAAAAACGGACTCATTGATTGGTAAATAAGATTGGAAGGAGGATTACACAGATGGTTACAGAACTGTAGAGTCATAGACTGGTACAGTATGGAAACAGACACTTTGGTCCAACTCTTTCAGCTACTATAAAAATTTATCTGTGTATTTTATTTCCTTACTTCCTTTTGTAAGAAAAGGCTGATGCAGGGCATGGTATAATGTGTAATGGTATAAGAACAGTTCTGAGGAAGGGTCACCAGACCTGAAATATTAACTCTGATGTTTTCTTCACAGATGCTGCCAGACCTGCTGGGCTTTTCCAGCAACTTCTGCTTATATCCTAAATTAATCTTGCCCCGTTTGCCAGAATTTGGTTCATATCCCTCTGAAACCTTCCCATTCATATACCATCCAGGTGCCTTTTAAATGCTGTGCTTGTACCAGTCTCCACCACTTCCTCTGGAGGCTTATTCCATACATGCACCACCCTCTGCATGAAAAAGTTGCCCCTTTGGTCCCTTTTAAATCCCTTCTCACCTTAAACCTATGCCCTCTAGTGTTCAACCTCCTCTCTTAGGAAAAAGACCTTGGCTATTCACCCTATCCATGCCCCTCATGACTTTATAAACCTCTATAAGGTCACCCCACAGCCTCCGACATTCCAGGAAAAATAGCCCCAGCCTATTCAGCCTCTCCCTGTAGCTCAAACCCTCCAAACCCTGATACTTGTAAATCTGCTCTGAACCCTCTCACATTTCATAATACTTCTCCCATTGCAGGGAGACTACAACTGGATGCTGTATTCCAAAAGTGGCCTAATTGATATCCTGTACAGGTTCTTCAAAGTGCTGGCACAGACAGATGGGCAGAAAGGACTCATTCATTGTTGTACAATTCTGTGGTTACTTATTTTTAAAAAGGAAGATTAAAAGACTCACCCTTTCGCCTGGATCACCTTTGGGTCCTGGTTGCCCTGGGATACCATATCCAGTCTCACCCTGTAAAACAAAATGTAAAAGTTGTGAAATATTCCCAACATAGAGAAGAAAATATTTTCCCCCGATGTGTTTGTTGATACAGTGTGGATATCTGAGTAAGGCCAGCATTTGGTTTCCATCCCTAATTGCCCCTGAGTGGCTTGCTCAGCCATTACAGAGGGCAGTTAAGACTCCACCATAGATAGTAAGAACTGCCGATGCTGGATTCAGAGTTAACACAGTATGGAGCTGGAGGAACACAGCAGGCCAGGCAGCATCAGAAGAGCAGGAAAGCTGATGTTTTGGGTCGGGGCCCTTCTTCAGAAAAAAAAATTTTTCTGTGCGTGACCTGCTGTGTTCCTCCGGCTCCACACTGTGTTATCTAAGACTCAATCATATAGGGTCTGGAGTAGTATGTAGGCCAAATCACACAACTCACACAAGGCTCCTTCAACCTCAGCAAAGCAGCTCTCAAAACCGCAACCATGGCCAGCTAGAAGGATAGGGGCAGCAGATACACATGAACACCAACCCCTACAAGTTCCCCCCCAAGCCACTCACCATCCTGACTTGGAAGTATATCATTGTTCCTTCACTGTCACTGGTCCCCTAGAATCCAACAAAACTCCCTTCTCATTGAATGGTCCTCTTGAGGCCACAAAAACATAAGAAATAGGAACAGGAGTAGGCTGTTCGGCCCTTTATGTCTGCTCTGCCATTCAACAGGATCATGGCTCATCCGCTATTCCTCACATTCACTTTCCTACCTTTCCTTGATTCCATTATTGATATGACACTGATAGACTGAATCCAACATTTTGGGCATCAGGTATTGCACAGTATTTGTTTGGTGGTGCAACTGTTGAACAATTCAAAGGTAAATTCTTGGACTGAAAAATCAGAAGCTTCGGATATCAGAGAACTCATGACCACATCATGAATAGCCAGTATGAGCAAAGTAGGAAATTAACATGAAAATGTCCCCTCCCAGCTCATACAGTCTGAATCTGCAATATCCATCTGAATAACTTGATATAGGGTACAACAAAAGAAAACCTGAATTACCAATACAAGCAATAGCATTGTGTGTCAGTTCAGTAAATGAGCGGGTGACCCACAGAAATGGCTGCATGTGGGAGGTGATGGCCTAGTGGTGTTATTGGTAGACTAATAATTTAGAGTACCAGATAATGTTCTGGGGAGCTGGGTTGAATTCCACCATAAGCATGGTTGTCATAATGATGATTATGAATCCATCGCCAATTGTTGGGAAAAACCCACCTGGTTCACTGATGCCCTTTAGTGAAGGAAACTGCCATCCTTACCTGGTCTGGCCTACATGTGACTCCAGACCCACAGTAATGTGGCTGACTCTCAACTGCCCTCTGGGCAATTAGGGATGGGCAATAAATACTGACTTAGCCAGTGACACCCTCATCCTGCCAATGAATTAAAATAAACAATTCCTAGCCCAGCTGTTTGTCCTTGTAGCAAGGATTTAGGCTCTCTGGTCTCTACAGCCATTACAACCAGCAATTACAGTGTGGAAGCAGGCCATTCAGTCCACTGAATCTGCACTAACCTCAAAACAGTATCCCACCCAGAGCTGCCCCATCCCTGTAACACTGCATTTCCCCATGGCTAACCCGCCTACCCTGCACATCCCTCGACACTATGGGCAATTTAGCATTGCCAATCCACCTAGCCTGCACATCTTTGGACTGTGGGAGGAATCCAGAGCATGCAGACACAGGGAGAATGTGCAAACCCCATACAGACAGTCACCTGAGGATGGAATTGAACCCAGCCTGGTGCTGTGAGGCAGCAGTGCTAACCACTGAGCCACTATGCCACCCAGGTAATGTTCTGGGGAGCTGCGTTCAAATTCCACTATCATAAAGATAATGATCATGAAACCATTGATGATTGTGGGAAAAACTCACCTGGTTCACTAACGGTCTTTAGGAAAGGAAACTGATATCCTTGATAACAAGCATGGGGCTGGATGAACACAGCAGGTCAAGCAGCATCATAGGAGCAGGAAAACGTGACGTTTCGGGCCTAAACCCTTCATCAGAAATGGGGGAGGGGAAGAGGGTTCTTACCTGGTCTGGCCTATGTGTGACTCCAGACCCACAGCAATATTGTTGACTCTTAACTACCCTTTAGGCAATTCGGATGGGCAATAAATGCTGGACTAGCCAATGATGCCGACATCCTGTGAATGAATTTTTTTAAACCTCCCAACAACAACTCCTTGTGGCAAAGATTTAGGCTTTCAGGTTTCTACACGCTAACCAACCAGTCCTTCTGAGCTTTTGGACAATTTTTCAAAACCCAAGGCTCTATAAAGAAGATAATTGCAGTGCAGAAGTAGAGAAATGGACAGTGATCAGCAAAACACATCCTTCTTCATCAGCACACAGCTTAAAGTGCCAAGTGCATACAGTCTCCTGCAATTTCCCCAGATACACTGTGCAGGTTGACTCTCTGTAACTTCTGCCTCACCTTGTTGCCTTTCTCTGCTGGACTGCCTTTTGCTCCCTTCTCCCCTGGGATTCCTGGTGGTCCACGCTCGCCCTGAAGTAAAAATTAAAATATAATTTGCGTGAAGTACAGCATTCATCCGATTCCCAGCAAATTGAGGGAGTGTGGTTTGACAGAGCAGCTGACACAAGATACCGTAGAAGACCATATATAGAAAGGACAGAATGATCTTACCCGGTCACCTTTGCTTCCTGGTGGGCCAGTGATCTGTAGTAGAATGAGAGAATTGGAACAATTAGAAATTGAGAAAGCAAAGTGCCTTCAGCAAAATTTTGTTACTGAGCAACAATTTTCATCAATAATTATCCCAAAGTTTTTTTAATGCTTGACAGGGGAGGGGGAAGGAATAGCGGTGAAGCAAATGAAAAGCAAGAAGGCAATAGGACAAGGATGAGCACAGTCCATCAACCATTTGAGCGATGAGACCGAATGTTTTTGAAAAGATTGCTGAAAGAGTTGGGGGAGACGTGCATACATCTTTGGGCTGTGGGAGGAAACCGGAGTACCAAGAGGAAACCCATGCAGACTTGTGGGTGGACTGTCTGTGTGGAGTTTGCACATTCTCCCTGTGTCTGCGTGGGTTTCCTCCGGGTGCTCCAGTTTCCTCCCACAGTCCAAAGATGTGCAGGTCAGGGTGGGGTGGCCGTGCTAAATTGTCCGTCGTGTTCAGGGATGTTTAGATTAGGTGGAATAGCCACGGGAAATGCAGGGCTACAGAAAGAGGGTTGGGGGCCGGGGTTGGGTGGGATGCTCTTTGGACGGTCAGTGTGGACTCGATGAGCCAAAGGGCCTGCTTCCACACTGTAGGAATTCTATGATTCTAAGTGAATAGAGTAAAATGTTTCAGACATTGGAGCTGACACAATGGAAGGGTGAACAGAAAGGCTACATCTGAAGAAGCCAAGGCTCCAATGAGGGTGTGGGAAGACGGGAGAGGGATAGGGACAGAGAAGTAACTAAAGCTCAGTGCACTGGGGGATAAGGTATCAATGCTGAGCAGCAATGTAGGTGTAATGGGTCAGGAGGTAGGAGGTGGAAAGCATGCATTATTATGCAGGTCTACTGTATATTACCAAGTAAAATCACTAGAAGGTACACTTGGTCTACTGCATTACTGCAATAACCAATTTTATTTATTCATTCACTGACGGTGTCGCTCACTGGGCCATTTATTGGGCACCTATTGAGCACCCCACATTTCCTTTGAGAAGCTGAAGATGAGTTGTCTTCTTGAATCACTGCATTCCACTTGGTGTAGGTACACCTCAACGCTGCAAAGGCAGGGAGTTCCAGGGCATCAGCCCAGTGACAGTGAAGGAACGGTGATATATTTCCAAGTCAGGACGATCAGTGACTTGGAGGGGAACTTGCAGGTGATCGTATTCCCATGTATTTGCTGTCCTCGTCCTTCTGGATGGTAGCAGTCCTGGATTTGAAAGGTAATGTCCAAGAATCTTTGGTGAATTTCTGCAGTGCGTCTTGTAGATGGTACACACTGCTGTTACTGAACATTGGTGGTGGAGGGAGTGGATGCTTGTGGATGTGGTGCCAATCAACCAAGCTTCTTTCTCCTGGATGGTATCAAACTTCATGAGAGTTGTCGGAGATGCACCCATCCAGGCAAGTGGGGAGTATTCCATTACAATACTGACTTGTGCCTTGTAGATGGTGGTCAGGCTTTGGTGAGTCAGGGGGTGCGTTATTTGCTGCAGTATTCCTAGCCTCTGACCTGCTCTTGTAGCCATATTATTTGTAGGGCTATTCCAGTTGAGTTTTCTAGTCATTGGTACCCCACCCAGGATGTTGATAGTGGAGGGGTTAAGTGATGATAATGCCATTTCATGTCAAGGAATGATTTTTTTTTACCTGGCACTGTAATTGTTACTTGCTGCTTGTCAGCCCAAACCTGTATATTGTCCACAGTTTGCTGCATTTCAACATGCATTTCTTCAGTGTCTGAGGAGTCGTGAATGGTGCAGAACATTGTGCAGTCATCAGTGAACATTCCCACTTCTAACCTTACGATGGAGGGAAGGTCATTCATGAAGCACCTGAAGATGGTTGGGCCTAGGACACTGCCCTGAGGAACTCCTGCAGAGTCGTCCCGGAACCGAGATGACTGATCTCCAACAACACAACCATCGTCCTATGTGCCAGACACCACTCCAGCCAGTGAAGAGGCTTCCCCCAATTCCCATTAACTAGGGCTCCTTGATGCCACACTCGGTCGAATGCAGCTTTGATGTCAAGGGCTGTGATTCTCACCTCCCCTCTGGAATTCAGCTGTTTTGTCCATGTTTGAACCAAGGCTGTATTGAAGTCAGGAGCTGAGTGGCCCTGACGGGACCCAAACGGGGCGTCACTGAGCAGGTTATTGCTGAGCAGGTGCTGCTGGATAGCACTGTTACTAAAACCTTCCATCACTTTACTGATGATCAAGACTACACTGATGGGGCAGTAACTGGCTGGTTAGATTTGTCCTGCTTTTTGTGTACAAGGCTTATCTGGGCAATTTTCCACATTATTGGGTGGATGCCAATGTTGTAGCTGTACTGGAAGAGCCTGGATAGGGGAGCGGAAAGTTCTGGAATACAGGTCTTTACTTCTGTGGCCAAAATGTAGTCAGGACCTGTATTCTGGGCAGTATCCAGTGCCTTCTGCTGTCACGTTAAGTGATTCCAATGAAGAATATCTGTGAGAGTGGGGACCACTACAGGAGGCTGAGATGGATCATTCACTTGACACTTCTGGATGAGGATCGTTGTGAATACTTCACCCTTATCTTTTCCACTGATATGCTGGGCTCTTTCATCATTGAGGATGGGGATATTTGTGGAGCATCCTCCTCCAGTAGATTGTTTAATTGCCCACCACCATTCACGACTGGATGTGGCAGGACTGCAGAGCTTAGATCTCATCTGTTGGTCGTGTAATCACTTAATACCATCTATCATTTGTTGCTTTTGCTGTTTGACATGTAAGTAATCCTTTTGCGCATGTAACTAGGTTGGCACCTCAGTTTTAGGCAGGCCTGACATGCCCTCCTGCACTCCCCATTGAACCAGGGTTGATCCCCTGGTTTGATGGTAATGGTTGAGTGGGGGATATGTCGGGCCATGAGATTACAGATTGTGCTGGAGTACAATCCTGCTGCTGTTGAAGGCCCACAGTGCCTCAGGGATTCCCAGTCTTGAGTTGTTAGATCTGTACAAAGTCTGTCCCATTTAGCACGGTGATAGTGGCACACAACAACATGGAGAGTATCTTCAACATGAAGGCAGGACTTTGTCTCCACAAGGACTGTGCGATGGTCACTCTTACCGATACTGTCGTGGACAAGATGCAACTGCAGCTGGCAGATTGGCAAGGATGAGGTCAAGGATGGAGTAAACCAGGACCCAGCAATCATAAAAATTACACAAACAGAATCACAAACAATTCTTTTTATAAATGATTCAGATCAGATCCAGTTGAACTGGGGTTAAATTTTATGGTCACTTGTCTGTGTGACAGAAAATCATAGTCATAGAGATATACAGCACAGAAGCAGACCATTCGGTCCAACTTGTCCATGCCCGACCAGATATCCTAAATTAATCTAGTCCCATTTGGCCCATATCCCTCTAAACCCTTCCTTTTTATATACCCATCCAGATGCCTTTTAAATATTGTAACTGTACCAGCCTCTACCACCTCCTCTGCCAGTTCATTTCATACACACACCACCGTCTGCGTGAAAAAGTTGCCCCGTAGATCCCTTTTAAATCTTCCTCATTTCACCTTAAGCCTATGCCCACTAGTTTTGGACTCCCCTTCCCTGGGGAAAAGACCTTGGCTATTCACCCAATACAAGCCCCTCATGATTTTGATATTAAGCTTGGGGGATGAGAGAGACAGGAAGAGGAGAAGGCTCCAAATGGAAAGTAGTCAGTGACTGCAGCTGAACGGTGTGTCAGTCTGGAAAATATTCTTTAGATGTGACTACTAGATGTGTATACCCGGCTAATAACACAACGGTTCGCAATGATCAACCGACAATATGGCCAAGAAACAATAACTTGTACAAACAGGATCAAACACAATTTTTCAGAGCATCTGAGGTGTCAATGTGCGTCATTTGTCAAGGGCAATTAGAGAGGGGCAATAAATGTCAGCCTAGCCAGTAATACTCACATCCTTTGAATAAATTGAAAGCATTACTGGAACAATTGCTACCGGAAGACTGTTGGAAACCGGGATTATAGTTTTCTACATAGGTAAACTGGGCCTCCATTTTTCAGTTACAAATGAGCAGACATTTAAACTTTTTTTGAATTTAACAACCAGCATGGAGGACAAAATTTCGCAGGGGCATGCACTGCAGCAGCATCTCGACCAATCTGAGAGAATGTGCCAACCAATCAGCACCCTTTCTTCATGTGGTACAAATTGTTGTTCTCTTGGAAATTTGGCATTCTTGTGATGGTGTCCTGATGAGTGCAAGGTGAAAAATTTCTACAGTGTGTCTCTTTGGTTTTTCATCCATTCTGATGAGGTGTTGGCATGGCGATAATGTCAGTGGATTAGTCATCGGGAACCTCAGGCTAATGTTCTGGGGCATGAGTTCAAATTCTAGGACTGACAGGGGGTGAAATTTGAATTCAACAGAAGTCCGGAATATTATATGATAGAAATGTTTGAGACGCATTTAGACAGGCGCACAAACAGGGAGGAAATAGAGGGATATGGACCATATGAAGGCAGATGGAATTCGTTTAGAATGGCATCATGGGCAGCACAGACATGATGGGAAGAAGGGCCTGCTCCTGTGCTGTCCTGTTCTGTGCTCTATTCTCAAGTCTTGTACCAAATGACTGTTTGCTTGAACGGAACTATTTTCAATCATACATTATTTTTCAAAAGAAAATTCACATTAGATCCAGTTGACCTAGAGTTAAACATTTTTAAACTACAGCACCATGAGCTGTCGACTTGTATCTTATTTTAAGGGCAACTGGAAATGGGCAATAAATGTTGGCCTCGTCAGTAACACTCACATCTCATTAATAAATTAAAAACACTGATGTTCCCCAAAATAAAATGTTCTCAGTAATTCTTATCTGTCAACACTTAATGCGTTGGCAGTCTAACAGGAAATTGAAACAATAACATTCCCAGAGCAATCCTTGTTCTCCCTAACACTTCCCAATCTTTTATATATCTGTTGACTGTCCTGCAGATGCTGGACTTCCAAAGTTTCTACTGGAAATTTTCAGCAGTTTAGATTTCTGGTTCTGGAGTCCATTGCAATAAGATTTGACTCTGTGCCAGCTCAGGCATTGAGTTCTCATAGAGTCCCGACAGTGTGGAAACAGGCCCTTCAACCCAACAAGTCCATCGACCCTCAGAGCATCCCACCCAGACTCATCTCCCTAATCTACACATCCCTAAACACTACGGGGCAATGTAGCATGGCCAATCCACCTAGCCTACACATCTTTGCAGGAAACCGGAGCACCCGGAGGAAATCCACGCAGACAAAGGGAGAATGTGCAAACTCCACACAGACAGTCACCCGAGGGTGGAACTGAACCCTGGTTCCTGGAGCTGTGAGGCAGCAGTGATGACCACTGTGCCACCTTGCCGCCCTTCATGCTCATCAGATTAAACTATTTATTGCTTCAAGCAATTTTAGGGGGGCAGGAGGAAAGTCAAACAGGAAACACATTTTTTATACAAACAGAAAGGGGGTATGAAATTCAGATTTTGATATTTCATGGACCTCTCCCATTGGCAGACTGTTGGAAATGGGGGATTGTGGTTTCCTAAACATGAAAATTAGGTCTGCTTTTTTCAACTAGACAAATGCTACAAATCAACAGAATTTCAGACTTTTTTTCAATTTATGAAAAGCGGAGGGACAAAATGTCCCTAAATGCATTTTCTGCAGCAATGCCTCAAGCAATCTGAGACAACTTGCTAATCGATACCCATTCCTCACTGCAATATAGATTGTTAATCCCTTCAAAATTTGGCATTCTTGTGATGTTGTTCTGATGAGTGGAAGGTGAAAAGCTTCTACAGCATGTTTCTCTTTTCCTTCACTCAGTCATTTCCAAGTTCTGAAGTACCAAATGACTACTGGAATATCAGCAATTTCCATTTCTAAACCTTTAAAGTAGGAAAAGAGCCCTGAACTGCATGACAGAACCATAGTCAAATGTCAAAATGAAGTTGGCCTCCACTGGGCTTGTAAAGGGGTGGGAACGATGGACAGTATAAACCGGGAAAAAAAGCACAAAGCCTAACTCCACCTGACACATAAATACATCTATAATCATTGCTCAAGTATTCTTAAATGCCTCAGTTTTATAAATGTTTTATATCAAGAAAAGCTAAATGGAGGAGACTCTATGATCCTTGTTTAAAAAAAAGCTAGAGATTCGGAGCACCTTTGCTTCAACAGCATAAGACCATGAGATTGGGGCAGCATAGTGGCTCAGTGGTTAGCACTGCTGCCTCACAGCGCCAGAGACCCGGGTTTGATTCCACCCTTGGGCGACTGTCTGTGTGGAGTCTGCACATTCTCCCCGTGTCAGCGTGGGTTTCCTCCGGGTGCTCCGGTTTCCTCCCACAGTCCGAAGGTGTGCAGGGTAGGTGGATTGGCCCTGCTAAATTGCCCAGTATTCAGAGATGTGTATCTTTGGTGGGTTATAGGGGGACGGGTCTGGGTGGGATGCTCTGAGGGTCGGTGTGGACTTGTTGGGATGAAGGGCCTGTTCCCACACTGTAGGGATTCTATGATTCTATATAGGAGCAGAATCAGGCCATTCAGCCAATTGAGTCTGCTACGCCATTCAATCATGGCTGATATGTTTCTCATTCCCATTCTCCAGCCTTCTCCCCGTTACATTTGATCCCCTTACTCATCAAGAAGCTATCTATCTCTGTCTTAAATACATCCAATGACTCAGCCTTCTGCGGCAACAAGTTCCACACAGTCAGAAGAAAGTCCTCCCCATCTCAGCTCTAAAGAGTCGACATTTCAATCTGAGGCTGTGCCTCCAGGTCCTATTCTCTCCAATTAGTAGATAAACCTTCTCCATGTCCACTCTATCCAGGCCTCTTTGTATTCTGTCAGTTTCAATGAGATCCCCTCTCATCTTTCTAAACTCCCATCAAGACACCCAGAATCCACAATTGCTCTTCATATGAAAAACCCTCGATCCCTGGGATCATTCTTGTAAACCTCCTCTGGACCGCTCTCTACAGGGTCTGGAATTGCTCACAATATTCCAGATGCAGTTGATTCAATCTGGAACACATTGCATGAAGGGGCAACTTAAGCAGATTCATTAGTAATTATGAAAAGTTTGATAAATATTTGAAGGGAAGAAACACACGCAGGGCTATAGGGAAGGGGAAGGAGGCGAGACTAGTTCAATTGCTCTTTCAGAGGGCTGGCGCAGACACAATGGGTTGAGGGGCCTCTCTGTGTTGTTTGGTTTCCTACAGTTCCATGATACTCACAGACCGCCCTGGTTCTCCTTGTCTCCCCTCGTTTCCCTGTTTGAAGAAACACATTGAGAACTTCTTGCGAAACAGAAACCAACTACAACACAAACTCACAAAGATACAAGCAACTATAAGGCGACATAAGGTGTATGACAACCAGGGGATTAGCTGCAGTAAATCACTCATGAGCTGTTAATGATGTAGTGCAGAAACTGAAATATATGGAGATAATGTAAGACACACAATGTTTGCAATTAAAATTGGGAAATGGAGCAGGAATAAAGCATAGCCTTGTTGTGAAGATTTTTACAAAATTTATCACTAAATTGCACTAAGAAGGACATGAATTTCTGTAGCACCTTTCATGACTTCAGGACACTGCAAAGCACTTTACAGTCAATGAAGTGTAAAAGTCACTGTTATTACTGTCTTCACAGTCACTGTTGTAATGTAGGAAGTGTGACAGCTAAATTGTGCATAGCAAGATCCCACAAAGGGCATTGTGATAATGACCAGATACAGGAGGTCCCTGGCTTATAAATGGGTTCCATTCCTGATTGCGTTTGTAAAGTCAATTTGTATGTAAGTCGAACACAATACCATATGGCTAAAATATCCATTCGTTAAGTATGGGCAAACGTTTGCAAATCAGAACCTTAAAATTTAGATAATAGGGATCATGTTCATTAGTACGAGGGATCATAAGTCAAATGTTCTTAAGTCGGAGAGCCCATGTGACGTGTTTACCAAACAAAGACCGAAATTGCTGCAGATAATCAGCAGGATCTGGTGCCATCTGTGGAGAGAAAGCAGAATTAACGTTTCGATTCCAGTGGCCCTTCTTCAGAATGGACCCTTCTGTAGAAGGGTCACTGGGCTTGAAACATTAACCCTGCTTTCTTTCCATAGATGCTAGCAGACCTTTTCCAGTTTCTGCAGAAATTTCTGGCTTTGTTTTAGACCTCCAGTATCTGCAGTTCTTTGATCTATTAACCTGCCTGTCCGTGTTGGCTGAGCGATAAATATTAGTCAGGAGTCCTGAAAAGCAATACAAGGTTATTACATCTGACTCAAGGGCTTTGGTTTAAAGTCCTATCCAAAAGAGAGTGCCATTTACAATGCAGCATTCCCAAAACAGTCCACCAATGCAACAGTCCAGGTGTTGAGATCTGCTTCTTCAGTGGGACTGGAATGCACCAACAACATTTCGTTTCAGTGGTGACAGTGCTACATGCTGAGTCACAGCTAACATACAGTATCTAGGGGAACAGTGTCTCATGAATCAAGACAGTGATGCATTAATTGCAGGGTTTACCACCCTGCTTCAGCTTGAGTGACCATGTCAGTGAAACCTATTTTGTGTTTGAGGAGGATGAAGGAGCCAGATTTTCCGGGGAAACATGCCTTCGACCAGAAACTGCATCACAGGTCGCGACAGGTGGAATGAGCCACCCTCCCTTGAGTCAGCAGCCTCTCCACCCACAGTTCACAATCTAGCCTGAGGTGGCGCTGTCTCCACAGTCAAGCCCTGAAACAGCTCCATTTCTGAGAGTTTACAGGGAGAGAAATTAGATGAGGACAATAAAGGTTGACTCATTCTTGAACAAAAACCACTGGAAGATTGTTTTCTTCAAGAAACATTGAAGGTTGAGTGCACCAGAGGAAGGAGGGTTGACATGAATTGGATGTGTTTGAGTGTGAAGTGGATCTCAGCATCAGTGAAAAGTCAATGGGTCAAATGGTCTCCTATCCTTAGGAATGACAGTCTCACCTTTTCACCTCTGGGACCACTAGGACCTGGCAACCCCTAATAAAGGAAATAAAATGTTAGAATTACTGCAAAAAATATTTCTTCAGCAAACATTCCTGACTTTAATAGTTTAGAGAGAACAGCACAGATGAAAACAGCCTAAATCTTCCACATAAGACATAAAAAAACCTTCTTGTCAATTTTCAGAATGAAAAATGCCCAATTCCAATGCTGGGCCCATCTTAATTGATGCAGCAAACCATGCAAGGCTACATTGGAGTGAATCTTTGCAGGAGCTAAGCCCTCTTTTTATTGGAATACAGCATATTCCAATAAGTAAACTGTTTTGAGACCCCAAAGCCATGTGACCGTTACGGACAGAATGTGCTTGTGTAAGGTCGGTGGGTGGGGGCATGCAATGGCAGGTATTGGGTGCCTTTTGTGTGAGGGGACAGGTCAGTGAGTGAGAGGGAAGGGCGGGTCAAGTTTTGGGAGGAGCGGTCAGCTCAGGCAGGGCAAAAGTTGGGTGTTGGGAAGGTTGTGATTGGATGTGGAGAGAGGGAGCCTGATGCCTGTGCAAGTTTGGGAGGGAGGGAGGTTGGTATTGGGGGAGCAGATGAGGAGGGCTTGGTCTGGTATTCAAATGTAAGTCAGTGCAAGTTGAATAGTTACCCAGGAATGAATGGGGTTGCCAACGCTCAACAGTATTCTTGTAAATCCCACAATTTGTGGGGCAGTTTCTTGGAAATAAAAACATGCATATTTGCTCCACATGCAGGACACTGGAAAATTGCCCGCAGTCTGTGAGGAGACTGTCAAGGCTTCTGAAAATGCCTGGCCAAGAGGAAAGGCTCTCACTCCAACTGGGCAGAACTTTGATGGCTCCTCCTCAGAGAGAATTTCCTGAAGTGTGCTCTGTGCAGACTCTTAGTTGATGAAAATAAACATGCTCACCAGGAAGTCTCCCCAATGGAGAGAATGACAGCCTTTATCCCACCCTCAGCAAAGTGGAAATTTATCAAGGCTTTTTAGAGAGCACCTTCCAAACTTACAATCGGTTCCGTCTCAAAGGCAGGGGCAGCAGATACGTGGGAACACCAACCCCTGCGATTTGGAATCACTTGAACACCGACTTGATATGACACTCCTCATGTCTAAAAAAATTGTCACATCCTGTCAAGCCCAGCATTTATTGCCCATCCCTAAGTGCCCTGGTGAAGGTGGTGGTAAGCTGCCTTCCTGAGCCGCTGCCTTCTGCAGACACACCCACAACGCTCTTAGGGAGGGAATTCCAGGATTTTGACCCAGTGACAGTGAAGGAACGGTGATACATTTCCAAGTCAGGATGGCGAGTGGCTTGGAGGCGAACTTGGAGATGGTGGTGTTCCCATGTACCTGCTGCCCTTGTCCTTCTGGATGGTAGATGTGGAGCTTCTTCAGTGTTGTTGGAGACGGAGCTGCACTCATGTAGACAAGTGGGGAGTATTCCACTACACTCATGACTTGTGCCTCTTTGACAGTAAAAGTTCTGGGAGCCAGAAGGTGAGTTACATGCCACACAATTCCCAGCCCCCTGAGCTATTCTTATACTCAGAGTATTTATATCCAATTCCTACCCATTTTGCTCTTGCTGCTCTTTGGAACAATAGCTATTGACTGTTCAGCGATCAAAAGAAATAGTGGAACAATACTTACGACTGATCCTGGCACACCAGGTGGTCCGATTAGTCCTCGATCTCCCTAATAACAGAAACAATAAACCATGACTGCAATTCTAGATGGTTTACGACTCTTTCTCAAGAAAGGGGAGAATCAAGGATTTTATCAACTTTTCAACGAAGCATGGGCAAGGCCAGAATTTATTTCCCATGAACTGATTGGCTTGCTGGGCCATTTCAGAGGGCAGCTAAGAGTCAATCACATTGCTGTGGGTCTGGAGTCGCATGTAGACCAGACCCGGTAAGGATGGCAGATTTCCTTGCCTAAAGGAAATAAGTGAACCAGATGCATTTGTACACTAACCAACCATTGATGTGACTAGTTTTGAGTTCCAGCATTGTTGGAGAGGCACTGGTAAAGTGGTGATGTCACTGGGACTAGTAATCCAGAAACCAGGTTAATGATCAGAGGACAGGGTTCCAATCCTACTATGACAGATGAAATTTATCTTCAATGAAATTCCAGAATAAACGGCTAGTTTAACAGTAACCACATGATTGTCATAAAAAGCCATCTGGTTCACTAACGGTCTCAATGGAAGGAAATCTATGATTCTTATCCAGACTGGCTTCCAGCAATGTGGTTGACTTTTAACTGCTCTCTGGATAGCCAAGGATGGGCAATAAATGCTAGCCTAGCCAGCGATGCCCACCTCCTGTAAAATTAATAAAAACAATCATTAGCTGCTCTGACGGGATTTTGAACCCCCTATCGCAAGGGCGCATTAGCCTGGGTCTCTATACGACCACCACTCCCCTATGCATTAGTGAATACTGCTGGAGGATGTGGCTCAATAAAGCGAATTGCGTATTGGAAACTGATGGTTCACTATTTAGACACTTTGGAGGTGATTAAATAAAACGCAGCTTCATTCAGTGTGTAACAGTTCACCCTATTGATTTGTGTCTTCACTCACTGCTTGGTTCTGTTCCTGTATTTACTGACGCTCATCAGTTGAAAATGAACCAATGATACACGTCTGACAGTGCACAGGTTCTGAACTTAACTTCTCAGTAGCGAAACACAGAGACTGGTTCCACACCACACAGTTCCCCATCATTAGGTAGAGAGTAGGGAAGTAGAAAAACTGATTTAAAAAGAAAGACGGAGAGAGAGAGATATGACAGATAGGCAAAAGAAACAGAAAGGAATGGAATGATGGAAAGGAAAAGGGGTAACGTAAAATAACAAAATGAGAACCGAAAGGGAATGAGGAAGTGGAAGGAAGGAGGAAGAGAAAGAAAGCGTGATTTTTGCCTATTTGTTTCTCGTTATTTGCTCATAGAATGTAGGTGTTGCTCACAAGCTCAGCATGTATTGCCCTTCCCTAACTGACCCTTGAACCAGGTGGTTTTCTAGGCCATTTCAGAGGGCAGTTAAACATCAATCCCATCACTGTGGGTATGGAGTCACATGCAGGACAGACTAGATACAGGCAGCATATTTCCTTCCCTGAAATCATTGGTGAACCAGATTGGATTTTACAACAATCGATGGGAGTTGTCATGGTCACCGTTGTTAAGACTAGCTTAATATTCCACAGATATTCACTGAATTTAAACTCCACCAATGGCTACGTTTGGATTTGAACCCATATTCACAAGGCAATTAGCCTGGGCCTCCAGAAAGCTGGTTCAGTGACTTTACAAGTACAGCAACCATCATCTCTTCTATGTATTCACTGCTTTTCATTATCTTAGGATGTACTTAGGTTCTTAGATTAGGAAGTGCAGTTATGACCAGGCAAGATGTAAAAGCTATTAAAATTCTGAAAGAATTATTCAACTATTGGTAGCATTAAATGATGGACCAAAATTACATCAGGCAAAATAAGCAACCAGAACAAAGAACAAAACCAGCCCTCCAAGCCTGCACTGCCATATTTTGCCCTTCCATACGAAAACTGTCTTCACTTACAGGATCTGTATCCCTCTACTCCCTTGCTATTCATGTATTCAACCAGGTGCTACCTGAATGCTGCTAATGTGTCTGCTTTCACCACCTCCTCTGGCAGCACGTTCCAGGCACTCATCGCCAGAGTGAAAAAGATTTGGGCAAAGTTTCTGATGTGAATCATTTTCTGATAAATTCTCTTGGCATTCGTCTGTGTATGCACACACATTTGATGAGGCTGTACATTGCTAAAGTTCCTGCTCTTGACTATAATGCATTGAATGCTAAAGGAATTGAGTGTTGATTTGGGAAGACTAGCAAAATGGTAATTCACCTGTGGCAAAACCCTTGGCACATCTGACTGTACTCAAGAGTAACAGTCTTGCAAGTTTTCTTAATTTTTCTATGATTACACTTCTGGAACAGTTAAATATAAGTTAAAGAAAGTTCACTTCAATATCTGGTGTTCAGACAATGAAGAAAAGCAGGAAGGAACTTGCAGTAACTTCACATGAGTTGGATATGTAATGAGGGGAGATTCAAACAGTGGGCAAACAAGTATATTAAAAGACATTCATTATGTATTGTACATTTTTGTCTTTATTAAAAAAAATTAAAATAAGTTTACAAAATTATCCAAAGAAATTGATGGGAGACGTTAACAGCAATGGAATGGGTTGGCATCTCCAATTCTCTTTGACCATTTATTGCCTTTGTAAATAGTTCATGAAACAACGTGGTTTACAAGCTTGGTGTGTATGCTGTTTATTTTGATTTGAATTTACTATAGCGCCATGGTGTCAGATTAGGACATATTTTGGACATGCAATTGCTTATGGAGCTGAAATTTGAGCAACATGATTATTGCTTTCATACTCAGATTGCTTCTTGAATTGTCTAGAATGGGGATGGGAACATTTGAAATTTGGGGTCAGCAAGGGAATAGACGATGAAAATTTCAAATTTAATACAGCAGCTTTTAACGGAAATATGGACGAACATGCTCATATTCTCAAAAACCCGTCAACCTTTTTTTTAAAATAGTAGTACAATGGAAAGGTAGTAGCGTGGTTGGTAATGTCATTGGACTAACAGGCCCCAAATAATGCTAACATGAGCTCACATCGCAGCTTGTAGTAGGTATAATTTATTTTCCAACTTTATTAATGCATTTAAAGCTCATTTCACGAATGGTAACTGTGCTTACTATCATTGATTGGTTATAAGACCCCACCTAGTTCACTTTACGTTCCCTAATGTCCTTTTAGGGGAAGGAAATTTACTATTCTTATCTAGTCTGGCCTACATGTGACTCCCAGACCATTGGCATTGTAATTGGTTCTTAACGGTCCTTTGAAATGGCCTGGCAAGCCATTCAATTCTAGGACACCGGGGATCTACAACAATTGTACGCCTTGCCTGTTGCAACCCATAATTCATGAAATATTTGAAAAAAAACTAAGTGATTTAATTCAAATTCTGATATGCTGGCTTTCAAAACATTCATGAATTGCTAAATTCTGATGAACTCCACACATTGTAGCAAATTATGGTTGCGATGAATTACGTCGAAAGCTCAGTTTTGTTTTTAGGCAATCATTGTGTGTTCTGGACAATTTGCCGACGAAATTTTCATTTAGCCCTGGAAATGACGAGGTATTTTCAATGTGTAATTTGTTGTTCTGCTCGCCTGTACAGGTCATTAATTCTCTTGTCTAACTAATTAGCAGGTAAAATGATTGGCTTTTTAAAAAATTGGCATTCTCTCAAGACTGATCTGTTTCTTTTAACAGACTGGCAGAGAGGGAAAATGAGATCTTGGATAGCAGACACATCACAGCACAGAGTAAATTATCCAGATGAGGAAGCATTTCTTCTCTGAGACAGCGGTTACGCTGAGGAATTCTCTTCCCCTGCAGACAGCGGTCGTTGAATATATTTAAGGGTGAATCAGACCGATTCTGAATTGACAAGGAAGTGTGTAGTTACGGGGAGAGTTGTACGTGTGGGGAGGGATCAGGAAAGTGGAATTGAGACCACAATTGGAGCTGCCATGATCTTACTGAATGGCGGAGTAGGCTCGAGGGGTCAAACAGCCTCCTCCTGTTCCTATTCAAAATAGCAGAAAGCAGGTGATTCGGCTCTTCGAGCCTGCTTCGTCGTTCAATACGATCATGGCTAACCATCAATAACCTGTGATAACAAGGTGTGGGGCTGGATGAACACAGCAGGCCAGGCAGCATCAGAGGAGCAGGAAAGCTGATGTTTCAGGCCTAGACCCTTCTTCAGAATTTCTGAAGAAGGGTCTAGGCTTGAAACGTCAACTTTCCTGCTCCTCTGATGCTGCCTGGCCTGCTGTGTTCATCCAGCTCTACACCTTGTTATCTCAGATTCTCCAGCATCTGCAGTTCCTACTATGTCATCAATAACCTATTTCTGCTTTCCCCGTAACCTTTGATCCCTTTAGCCATATGAATTGTATCCGATTCATTCTTGAAAACGTTCAGTGTTTTGGCCTCAACAACTTTCTGTGGCTGAGAACTCCACAGGTTCCCCACTCTGTGGGTGAAGACATCTCTCTTCATATTGGTACTAAATAGTCTGCCCCCACCCGTTTCCTGAGACTGTGACCACCACCCCCATCCGGTTTTGTGATTCTTATCTGGTCTGGCCTCCAGCAATGGGGTCGACTCTTAGCTGCTCTCTGGATAATTAAGGATGGGCAATAAATGCCAGCCTAGCCAGCGATGCCCACGTCCTGTGAATAAATAAAAACGACGGTCATCAGGAACAGAGATAGCTAGAACTGCCGATGCTGGGGTCAGTGATAACACAGTGTGGAGCTGGAGGAACACAGCAGGCCAGGCAGCATCGGAGGTGCAGGAAAGTTGACATTTCGAAGGGTCCTGACCTGAAATGTCAGCTTTCCTGCTCCTCTGATGCTGCCTGGCCTGCTGTGTTCATCCAGCTCCACACCGTGTTGTCGCTGGTCAACAGGAACATCCTTTCTGCATTTAACTTATCTAGTACTGTTGGGATTTTATAGGTTTCCATGGGATCCCACCAAATCTTCCAAGAGGCAAGCCTTGTCCCCAGCTGGTTATAGTCCAACGGATTTATTTTTAAGTAAACCTGTTGGACTATAACCCAGCGTCATGTGACTTCTGACTTTGTCCACTGCAGTCCAACACGAACATCTCCACATCTTGTCCCGAGCTGACAGTGCTCACTTACCTTAGGTCCTAATGGTCCTGGAGGGCCCCTCTCTCCCTGCAACAAGTAAAAAGCATGATCATGACTCGTCTATTTTGCCAATTAATTATGAACCTGCAAGGCCCATTAGAAGGGCAGGCAGACATTCCAGTCCTATTCCTTCATCTGCTTCGATACGGCATGGTCAGTGTCTGCCTCGCTGTAATGACGGGAACCATGGCTTTGTGGTCAACCATCGCCAAAGGCACAGCAAATGATGCAGTAACAATAACAACAACTACTTACATTTATGTGGCACCCTTAACGTCATAAAAGGTGCTGAGGTGCCTCAGAGGAGTGACATTAGCAAAACAACTGAAGGAGATATTGACCTGGAAAGTACCTGGCTGTGTTTTGGTTGGGGAAATTGGAAAGGGTGACTCGTCGACCACATTTCCGCTCACCTCCGAGCTGAGGCCTGTAATATGGAAGGTGGGCAGCTGCTGAAATTGGCAGCCTCCCAATACACACAATATAAATAGCCCAGGGTCAATTAACAGAAGTTGCTGGGAAAAGCTCAGCAGGTCCGGCATCATCTGCGGAGAGAAGTCAGAGTTAACGTTCTGAACACAACAACAAAAACAGAAGTTGCTGGAAAAGCTCAGCAGGTCCGGCAGCATCTGTGAAGGAGAAAACAGAGTTAACGTTTCGGGTCCGGTGACCCTTCCTCAGAACTGTTAATGTGTTAGGCTGCTTGGGGTCATGTAGCCTTCTAGAGTCAATATCAAGATCTACAACTCTGGGGCTCGAACTTTCCTACATCCTTACCCCAAGCCCCACACACCGTGCCTCGTTATCACATAAAAACCAAAAGGCCTGCAGATGCTGCAAGGAAGAGTCACCAGTCCCGAAACATTAACTCTGATTTCTCTTCACAGATGCTGCCAAACCCGTTGAGCTTTTCTATCAATTTCTGTTTTAGTTTACAATCATGTAATCTGCTATTACACAACTCACTGTTAGCCATTAACAGTACCCATTAGTAGCTATTCACCCTCCTAGCCAGAATGTTATTCACTCCTTTGTCTGTCCAGCTGTTCTTTCTCTTTGGGCTCTATCCCCGCCTGTTGTTTTCTCCTTTTCCCCTACCCCCACTCAACCTTCTGCATATAAACCACTATTTTCCTAGCTACCAACAGTTCTGAGGAACGGTCACTTGATTCAAAATATTGACTCCAATTTCTTTTTTTCTTTACAGATGCTGCCAGACCTGCTGAGCTTTTCCAGCAACTTCTGTTTTTGTTTCTGATTTACAGCGTCCGCAGTTCTTTCGGTTTTTATCAAGGGTCGATTGAGCTGGTTAATAAGCCCAAAAGCGTAAAAGCTTTGAAGATTATGCTGCCCTTGCCAAGATGTGGTTAGTATGGGCAGCTAGGTGGGGAATGCTGTTGTTGACTTCAAAGGGGCTTAAAACTGTGTGAAGTGTGGGAGAATGCTGGAGGATCCTCTGTACCCACTGGTGGTACCCTCCATCCTCCCCCACCCTTAGAAGTTAGATCCTCAGTTTCTTCTCATCCATTCTGTAAAACCCATTCCCCCTTGCTGAATTTCCAAGAACCAACAGCGCCCCCCGCACCTGTCCCCTCCACAAACCCAAAGTTCTTCCAAATAGGTTCTGGACTCCATGGGACTCCCTACATGGACCTGCCTGTAGTTCTGTCTGTGTCCATTGCTGAGCCCTGGCGCTGTCAGATCTGTTGGAGTATGGAGGTTTAGTATGGACAGCAGGCCCCACCAGGGGCTCATGGTTGCAGGTTGGAGCTCCAAACCGAGCATGTTTCTTCCAGGGGGAAACCAAGTGATTCCAGGGGAATCACTTTGACATTAAACTATGGAGACTTTCCATCCCATTTGTCAGAGCTAGACTGCACCCATGTCCCAAGGATACAGGCTCGATTTAAAACCCAAGTTTGTCACTTGACCATGGACATTTGATCTAAAGATTTTCTTTTACTTATTCATTCAGGAGATGCGACAAGGCATATTGTCCACTTCTGTAATCCTCTGGTGAGTGACTTTCTTCAACCACTGCAGGCTGTGAGATGCAGCAGCGCGCGCTGTATTTTAGGGAAAGAGTTCCTGGACGGAACAACAAGGGGAGGAACAGCGATGTAGTTGCAAATCAGGACAGCGTGTGCCTCCGCTGAGGTCCCCGATTCATGGGATCCTCTTGAAGAAGACTTGGCAAGTTGCTGAAGTGAATTTTTACAAATCCGGGCACAGATCCCAGAAGAAGGATGGTAAGATGTGGGAGGAATCACTTACCCTGGATCCTGGCAAACCAGTCTCCCCTGGCTGGCCTCTGTCACCCTGTCCATCAAAACATAAAAACAAGAGGGTCTGTTAATTACCCACCTCAATCAACAACCCCTTCTCATATTCACTTGTCTCCCTCATTCTTTCCCTAGCAGTCTGAGATGCCTGTAATATATCAGGCTTATATTTTCCAAATAAATAAAACCCTTCTCTCAGGATATTAAGCAGATGAATTGCACCCAAACAACTGACCTATTTAACTGACAGCCTTTACCCACTCCCCATTGTTTAATCATCCAAATAAAGGAACCCCCTTTTTCCCACAGTCACCACAATCCTACCAGACCATAGGGCTGCTCTCTGATTACAGACAGAAACACAGAGAGTGGTGGTGATTTAACCTGAGGGTCACCACACCTCAGGCAATGGGCGAGGTTGGGAAGGAGAATTCTTCGTAGTAACCTTAGGTGGTGTGGGAATTGAACCCATGTTGTTAGCATCACAAACCGGCCAACTCAGCTAACGGCGAGCTGACTAAAATGAGGTAAGCAGCTGGGTGTCCAATCAAATTGCATGAGAAATGAGAATGAGAAATGCTCGGAGTCTGAACGAGGAAGTGTCAGTTCGAATAACTGATCAGGTACAGAGAGCAAAATAAAGACAGAACGAAAACCTGGTTCAAGAGAACGAGAAAGAAGAAAACCGAAGAAAAGAATTTCCACTTTTAAGAATCTCAAACATAATTAAAATATTTTAAACTGAAGGAATGGGACTGTGCATTATAAGAATTAATTTATTAAGTTTTTAGACTTTATTACTCTTCAAAGGATACACGTACTATAATGGACAAGATCAAAGCTTTTTTTGAGTTTAGACGCTACCTCTTCAGTCACGTTACGCTGTTCAGTGCTGAGTCTCTGTTAGATACTGAAGGTGTGTAGCTTCAAATAGACAGAACATCGCAGACAGAACGTTCGGATTTACACGTTAAGGAGTGCGATAGCAGGAGCTACCATTCAACTTCTACGTAAATCACAGTTTAGAATAATTGCCTCGACTTCAATTCCACTGGTAAATCGGGTGCTGTTATAATGGGAAGGACCATGTGGGGTCGGTATCTCTCCATACTCACTATTTGATACCAAATAAAACTCACTCATTCTCAGTAATTTGGTCTTAAACCCCGGCTCCCCCACTCCATACGCAGCATTCTTTCCAATCCCTAGTTGCTCGGGGCTAACGTCACATTCCAGCCGGTATGGTTAAGAAAGAGCGAATCAAGTTTATTACCAACAGAAAAATTACAAGAAGAGACAACAAGTTTCAATCATAGTGCTGAAACACTTGCCTTGTCACCCTGTTCACCCTGAGATCCTCTGGGACCCTAAAAGAAATGAAAAGATTAATGATAAATCATGGAAGTTTTAAGATGTGTGTCACACTTCAGATGTTGCAAATGCACATTACCATGCTGCATATATTTTCTAATCAATTTGAAATGTAAAAGAATGTTCCTATTTGTTTATTCTGACCTCAAGTTGATTTACTTTCCTCGGAACAGATTGGGTCTGACTGATCTCTTGGAAGTACAGTCATTTGGGTCTTGTGGTCACAAAGTGGGTGCAGGTTATATCTAGTAACAAATTACTTTGTACTTTTTATGGTTTAATGGCAAACAATACATCTAACATCTCACACTGAACATTTCCACAGGAGATGGATTGTTCTCGTGCCCTTGGACTTGCCTGGCAGGACAAAGAAACTGGGCTGGATTTTACGACCACAGATCAGGTGCCTCACACCCCAGCCCTACCGCACTGATGTAAATTAGGGCATTGGTTTGGCAGTTCACTGTCAACCCATCAATCTCTGATAATACATGATGACAGGTATAGACAGGGTTAATGGCAGGTGTCTTTTCCCTCGGATGGGGGATTTCGAGACGAGGGGGCACATTTTTAAGGTGAGAGGAGAAAGATAGGACATGAGCAGCAAATGTTTTTACACAGGGAGTGGTTTGTGTGTGGAATGAACTTCCAGAGGAAGTGGTAGATGCGGGCACAGTTACAATGTTCAAAAGACATTTGGACAGGTACATGAATAGGAAAGGTTTGGAGGGATATGGCCCAAACGCAGGTAAATGGGGCTAAAACAGGAATTGCTGTAAAATCTCAGCAGGTCTGGCAGCATTTGTGAAGAGAAATCAAAGTTAACTGAATTCTAAGGAAGGGTCACTGGACCTGAAATGTTGACTCTGATTTCTCTCCACAGATGTTGCCAGACCTGCTGAGCTTTTCCAGCAATTTCTGTTTTTGTTTCTGATTTGCAGCATCATTTGCAGTTCTTTTGGTTTTTATTTGGTAAATGGGACTAGTTTAATTTGGGAAACTTGGTCAGCATGGACATGTTGGACTGAAGGGTCTGATTCTGTGTTGTTTGACTCGATGAAGCAGGAAGTGAGTTACTCGCTGTAGAATTTCCAGCCTCCTTTCTTGTCCAGTCCAGTTTCTGGCCAACTGACCTCTTCGTGCACTGTAGGGATTCTGTGATTATGGCATAACCTTACCACAGATTAACTCTCTCTTGCAGCCTTGTTGTTAGGAACATTCCACAGTACAATTACAGAATCCCTACGGTGCATGGAGAGGCCATTTGGCCCCTTGAGTCTGCAGTGCCCCTTCAAAGAGCATCCCACTCAAACCCTCCACCACCCACACCATCCTTGTAACCCTGCATTTATCATGGTTAACTCACCTAGCCTGCACAGCCCCGGACACTATAGGGCAATTTCCCATGGTCAATCCAACTAGCCTGAACATCTTTGGACTGAGGGAGGAAAACAGAGCCCATGGAGGAAACCCACGCAGACAGGGGGAGAACGTGCAAACTCCACACAGACAGTCACCCGAGGGTGGAATTGAACCCAGGTCCCTGGCGCTGTGAGGCAGCAGTGTTAAGCACTGAGCCGCCTGTAAATAAACCTAATGTTTTTTGTCCCACATTAGACTCCTTTAAACATTCTTCAGCAGTGCAACAAGGCCATGAATGTTATAAAAGGCAGCTGTCACACGCGAGGAACGGTCAACAAAACGTGAAGCAGGTACATGGGCAAGAAAGAGGAACCCACAAGGTTCACTCTCAGGAAACAAGTACTCTACAGCTCTGCCTCTATACCAGGCCTCCTTCATAACTTAGCACAATGTTGGTGAGTGAGGCAGTATTCATCCTGCGAAAATGTGCAACCTCTTCCATTCTCCTCTGAAGACAGCCCCATGTGTAAAATGAAAATCCTCATACAAATCTCGTCAAGCAGCCAGGAACAAAACCTTAGTAACAGGAGGAGGCCTGTTGAGGGCCTGTTTCACCATCTTGTGGCTGACCTGCATCTCAACTGCATTTAGCTGCCTGTGGTGCCTATTCTTAAGTACGTTTCACAAACATCTATTAATCACTTTGTCCTCCGAGATCCGGTTTTCTGGGGGACAAAAGTCCTAAATTCACTCCTGAACGGCCTAGCTCCAATTTTAACTTTATTCCCTCTAGAATAAATAGTTTCTCCATTAGAATTCTCTGCCACAGAGAGAGTGTTAGAAGCTCAGACTATCAGTGTGTTAAGGTAGAAATGTATTGATTACTGATTACCAGTGACATACAGGATTATGGAGGTAGCACGGCATTGAATCATTCAATCAGCCATGATTGTATTAAGTAGCGAAGGGGGTTCGATGGGCTGAATGGCCTACCCCACTTTACAATGAACATATCTATCCCATCAAATCCTTTTTAATATTCTCTCCAGCTCTCTACTACAAACATTCACACCTCCTACTTTTCCATCTCTTCCCTCTCTGATGTACTCAGTACCTCTGAGGAGTAGCCAACTGTGTTTGAATGGAGTTGGAACACTTTAGCTTGTTTGTATGAAATATTTTTAATGTGTTTAATTTAGATAAATGTGAGGTGCTGCATTTTGGAAAGGAATATCAGGGCAGGACTTATACACTAAATGGTAAGGTCCTGGGGAGTGTTGCTGAACAAAGAGACCTTGGAGGGCAGGTTCATAGTTCCTTGAAAATGGAGTCACAGGTAGACAGGGCGGTGAAGAAGGCATTTGGTACGCTTACCTCTATTGGTCAATGCATTGAGTACAGGAGTTGGGAGGTCAAGCTGCGGCTATACAGGACATTGGTTAGGTCACTTTTGGAAAACTGTGTGCTTTTCTGGTCTCCCGGCTTTAGGAAGGATTTTGTCAAACTTGAAAGGGTTCAGAAGAAATTTACAAGTATGTAGCCGGGTTGGAGGGTTTGAGCTGCTGGGAGAAGGTGAACAGGCTGGGGCTATTTTCCTGGAGTGTCGGAGGCTGAGGAATGACCTTATAGAGGTTCATAAAATCATGAGGGGCATGGATAGGGTAAATAGACAAGGTCTTTTCCCTGAGGTGGGGGAGTCCAAAACTAGAGGGCACAGGTTTAATGTGAGAGGGGAAAGATTTCAAAGGGACCTAAGCGGCTACATTTTCATGCAGATTTTGGTGCGTGTATGGAATGAGCTGCCAGAGGAGGTGGTGGAGGCTGGTACAATTACAACATTTAAAAGGCATCTGGATGGGTGTATGAATAGGAAGGGTTTAGCGGGACATGGACCAAATGCTGGCAAATGGGACTAGATTTATTTAGGATATCTGGTCAGCATGGACGAGTTAGACTGAAGGGTCTGTTTCCATGCTGTACATTTCCATGACTCCTTGACTCTAATTGTCTTTCTCCATTGAGTTAACAAGGCGTTAGTCCAGATAGTTTGTTGAGATTCGTAATGGCACTAACCCGGTCACCTGGTTCTCCTTGGCGGCCTGGTGGTCCTGAGAAACCTTCACCTGCGTTGCCCTGGAAATACAGAAAGAAAATTTCAGAGTCCATTTTCAGAAACACTTTTATCGTTTTGTAAGCGTCCTGTAGGACAGATGTGTAGATATTTCCAGCCATATCACTACGATGCACCAATCTCATCCAGGTAATGTGTCTTTGGATTTCACCAGCATCATATCTCCCCAATCTGTTGAAGCAGATTGCAAAATATTGGGCAGGTATGAAGACGAGTTAATGGGTTCTTACTTTTCCCTGGGAAATAAAAAGGTGCTGGGAACAACCGTTCTACACTCTTAGCTTGTACTCTGCATAGATACAGCAAACAACACTATTGGTGGGTACTAATTCTGTCAATGCCAACATGGCTGATGGTGAACCAATTCAATACAAGTCTGGAATTAAGAAAAAGCTAGCCTAATGGTGACTGATGCCCTTTAGAGAAGAGAACCTAACATCTTTGCCTGGCCTGGTCTACATGTGGCTCCAGGCCATAGCAACATGGTTAACTCTTAACCATCCTCTGGGTGATTAGTGATGCCAGTTAATGCTTGCTTGGCCAATGATGTCCACATCCTATTAACAAATAAATGAAAAGCCTGGATTCTGAGACTATAGCTTGAGGCACTTTTTTGCATCAAACATAATTGATCAGAAAACTCGCATGATCTCACCACCCCCCCAGCGGCTTGTGGTGGAAAGATGTGAAGGTCTGACTGTTTAGTCACACTATGATTGGCCATAAGATCTTGGGCTGAGACTCAAACCTGGAGCTTCCGGCTCTGAGGCAAGAATGTTACTTGCTACATCATGAGACCCTCCCTTCATGGTCTGGCTGTGGGGCGGCACGGTGGCTCAGTCATCAGCACTGCTGCCTCACAGCACCAGGAACCCGGGCTCAGTTCCAGCCTGGGTGACTGTCTGTCTGGCGTTTGCACATTCTCCCCGTGTCTGCGTCGGTTTCCTCTGGGTGCTCCGGTTTCCTCCCACAGTCCAAAGATGTGCATAGCCAAGGTCAATGTGGGGTTACAGGAACTGGGGGAGGGGGAATGGGTCTGGGTGGGATGGTCTTCAGAGGGTTGATACAAACTCAATGGGCCAAATGGTCAATTCTATGATCCAGAATTTAATACTGGTCCTTGACCATCTCACCACTGATGCTGTGCCTGGTGCCCTTGGGACATATGAAAGTACTGTCCCTGGTTTATCATTCCCTGTTATTGGCCTCTATATCAGGAATGAAAATAATTGTTGATTACCTTTTCACCTTTCTGTCCTGTTGACCCAGGAGGTCCTCTTGGTCCTGGACTACCAGACTCACCAGGACTTCCCTTCAAAGGAAATACAATGTTAGTTCTAATTAATGTAGTCATGCGGTAATGGATGTTCCTTCCTGCAGCCAGACCTCCTCATGTTTCAATACTTACTGGGTGGCCTGGCTCTCCTTTCTGACCTGCTCCATCTACCGAACCCTGTGGGAAAAGTCAAATGGTCAGTTGGTTGCTTGAGTCTGCATTTCCACGAAATTCAATGCTTCCCGCTGCCCCTGCTCAATCCCTCTCTTGAGCTGCAAAGGTGGGAGAGTGAGCTGCTCCCGATCCCCTCGCTCAGACTGTTCACCCAGCTGGCGATCTACTGCACCCCCACCAGCCACGTCACCTCAAACAGTATCCCTCAAACCTCATGTACAGGTGTAAAATCATGAGGGTGAGCGGGTGGGAAACAGATCATGAGATTTTCAGTTTGAATGCCTCTCCCCTGAAACTTCATGAATATGGGTCCAGGGTCTTGTCATTGCTATCTTCTCCCTCAGCTGGGAACGGTTGTAACTTGAATAAGGGTGACATTTGAAACCAGAACTTTCAAACTTTTCCGCCAATGTCTACAATATCAAGTGCATTGAACAAACTGAACATGTTGTCACCGTCATGAATATGACGTAGGAACACAACCCTTTCCAATATACACCAGAAGACTGGAAAAAATAAAAAACACCATTAACAATTTACAAAGTGTGAGAATTTCAAATAAGAGAGAAAGCTCACTAGCAATATAAAAACAGATTGCAAGAGTTTCCATAAGTATTTAACAAGGAAAAGAGTAAGTAAGGTGAGCATTTAGAGACTGAGTCTAGGAATTAATAATGAATTTTAAAATAAAAACAGATGCACAAAAATTTTGCGTTGGTCTTCACTGCAGAGGACACAGATAATGCCCAAGAAATTAATGAATCAAAATTTGAAAGGGAGGGAGGAATTTAAAATAATTTCATTTAGCAGGGAATGGGTACCGACAACATCACTCAAATCCCCAGGTCTTAATGAATTTCGTCAGAAGTCACATTACACTAGGTTATAGTCCGACAGGTTTATTTGAAATCATTAGCTTTCGGAACGCTGCTCCTTCATCGGGTGAAGGTCAGGAGCAGCATTCCAAAAACTTGTGATTTCAAATAAACCTGTTGGACTATAACCTGGTGTTGTGTGACTTCTGACTTTGTCCACCCCTGTCCAATACTGGCACCTCTACATCATCGATGAATTTCATCCAAGCATCTTTAAACAAATGGCTTTTGAATCACTGACGCATGGTTTTTAATTTTTGAAATTTCCCTAGATACTAGAAAGGTCCCATCAAATGGAATTCCTCTATTCAAGAAACGAAAGAAGCAGAAAGCAGGAGAGTACAGGCGAGTCAGCTTAAAATCTGTCACAGCGAAGGTGTTGGAATCTATTCTGAAGAGGGTAAAGTAGGGTACTGAGAAAATCTCAATCAAATAAAGCTGAGGTGGGGAGCTGGGCCCTTCCTGAAGAGTGGATTTTATTAGGCACAGTGAAGAAGCAGCTCTGGGACCCAAACAGGAACACAACAGGTTACTGTAATCACAACAAGTGGGCAGAAGGGGCAAACCCTAGCACAAGTCACATCCTTCAAGACAGACAGACTGAAATGGAAGGGAACAAAATAAAAAATAAAATCAGCCACGGAAGTGAATCAATTTGAGACGATGATTGAAAGGAACATCCACTTACTCTCTCACCTGGTTCGCCCTTTTCCCCCTGCAAAAGAATGAGAAACTCATTAAGAAGATCACTCAAATATTTTGCAATGCTATCATAGAGAATTGGACACTCTTCAAAATGTTCTAGAATTAAGAATTAGAATCCCTACAGTGTGGGGACAGGCCCTTCGGCCCAACAAGTCCACACCGAACCTCAGAGCATCCCACCCAGACACATCCCCCTAATCTACACCTCCCTGAACATTACAGGCAATTTAACATGGCCAATCAACCTAACCTGCATATCTTTGGACTGTGGGGGAAACCAGAGCAAGCCCACACAGACACAGGGAGAACATGCAAACTCCACACAGACAGTCGCCCGAGGCTGGAATCAAACCTGGGTCTCTGGTGCTGTGAGGCAGCAGTGCTAACCACTGCGCCACCGTGCTGCCCGTTCTGTTGGAGACTGCGTCAATGCAGTATGGAGCTGGAGGAACACAGCAGGTCAGGCAGCATCCGAGGAGCAGGAAAGTTGA
>JAHRHZ010000065.1:6091025-6101819 GCA_024137785.1 Ginglymostoma cirratum
CCTCGGATGCTGTCTGACCTGCTGTGTCCCTCAGCTCTGCACTGCACTGAAACTGACTCCAGCATCTGCAGTTCTTGCTCTATCTCCTGATGAAGACTGTAACACTCTCACTGACTTGTATCAAGCAACGAATACAAAAAACAATCTTTGCTTGTTTGAGTTGATTATTCTGTAACATATCAAAGTAAATAGGATCTCACTGAAAAATGATACTGTTGAGTATGACCAACGTTGACATTAAAGATATGTTATTTGCTACCTGTTAGATGTTTTCCTAATCAATTTGTTGCGAGATATTATTAGACATCTCTGGTATAGGTGAGACATGAACCTGGACCTCCTAGTCTTAAGGTACGGAACACTGTCACTGCACCACAAGGATGTTGTTTGCTACCTCTTAAAATGCATTTTTTTAAACTTAGAATCCCTACAGTGTAGAAGCAGGCTATCGAGTCCTCCCAACCCTCCAAAGGACATCCCACCCCAGATCCATCCCGTTCCTGCATTTCTCATGGCTAATCCACCTAGCCTGCACATCACTGGACACTATGAGCAATTTATCATGGCCATTCCACCTAACCTGGACAGCTTTGGACTGCGGGAGGAAATTGGAGCACCCGGAGGAAACCCACGCAGACACGGGGAGAATGTGCAAACTCCACACGGACAGTTGCTCAAGGGTAGAATCGAGCCCAGGTCCCTGGTGCTGTGAGGCAGCAGTGATCACCACTGAGCCACTGTTTCACCCATCTGGAATTTGGTTCCTTTTTGGAGTGTTAATTTAAATTGTTATTCAAAAATGGTATAAACAGAGACTTCTGGGCATGACAGAGGCTGAAGTATATTACCACTCCCAGAAAATCACATTTTAATCTGAATTAGAAAGTTACTTTTGGTTACTATCTTGAGTTGCATTGCTCCTTTGTGGAGTTGTCAGGTCATCTTGGTTTAATTTGGCTGAATTTGTTTCATGTTAAATTTAAAATTATAAAAAGGGAGGGTGGGTGCTGTGCATAATCAACTTCCACAACATTTTAATTAAAATTTGAAAGTTTCTTTTATTCATTGACTCTATGAGGGTATCACTGGCCAGGCCAGCATTTATTGCCCATCCCTACTCACCCAGAGGGTAGTCAGAGTCAACCACATTGCTATGGGTCTGGAGTCACATGTAGGCCAGACCAGGTAAGGATGGCAGTTTCCTTCCCTAAAGGGCATTAGGGAACCAGATGGGATTTTCCCAACAATCAACAATGGTCATCATTTGACTTGAAATGTTGTTGAATTCAAATTTCACCATCTGCTCTGGCAAGATTTGAACCAAGGTCCCCAGAATATTATCTGCATCCCCGAATTAACAGGCCAGCGATAATACCACAAGGCCATCACCCTCCTTTACCTTTACTTATCACAATGCCCCTTTAAGGGGCTGTCATCTCTTTATTTAGAGATAGCAAGAACTGCCGATGCTGGAGTCAGAGACAACACAGCGTGCAGCTAGAGGAACACAGCAGGCCAGGCAGCATCAGAGGAGCAGGAAATCTGACGATCGGGTCAGAAGAAGGGTCCTGACCCAACATGTCAGCTTTCCTGCTCCCCTGATGCTGCCTGGCCTGCTGTGTTCCTCCAGCTCATCTCTTTATTTAGTTGGATTTGGTTTAATTCGATTTAATTAGGTCGATATGGTTTAATTTGAAAGAGTATGAAGAGCAGCTAAGCGCTTTTGTGATACAGTGGTAGGGATTCTACCTCTGGGCCTGGAGGCAAGGGTTCAAATCCCACATGCTCCAGAAGTCCGTTGCTTGGAACAGGTTGATTAGAAAATTACCTGCAACAATAGACCAAGGGGTCTTGTGGTACAGTAGAAGTGCCCCTATTTTTGTGTTAGAAGACCTAGGTTCAAGTTCCATCCAATCTGAAGGTATGTCGTAGCATTTCCAAACAGATTGATTAGGGAAATAATCATAAGGAGGAACTGTAGGATGTGCAGGGTAGTAAGTTGGAAGCGGATATAATCTGTGAATATCCATTATTAAGAAGATTCCCTGGAAGCTGAGGGGTGGCTGTATAAGGGTGAATAGGCAAGGTCTTTTCCTCGGGGTAGGGGTGTCCAAAACTAGAGGGCATAAGTTTAAGGTGAGAGGGGAAAGATTTAAAAGGGACCTAACAGGCAACATTTTCACACAGAGGGTGGTGTGTGTGTGGAATGAGGTGCCAGAGGAAGTGGTGGAGGCTGGTGCAATTACAACATTTAAAAGGCATCTGGATGTGTGTATGAGTAGGAAGGGTTTAGAGGGACATGGGCCAAATGCTGGCAAATGGGACTGGATAAATTTGGGATATCTGGTCGGCATGGACAAGTTGGGCTGTTTCTGTGCTGTACAGCTTGGTGACTCTAAGAGCATTCATCTCCCATTTAGTATTTGAGAAAGTGGCTTGGCATTAGTGTAAGAGCTGAGATTGGTCCAGGCTGATTTACCCCTATTCTGGCCTGCAGTAATACTGTATTTTCTTCTTTGTTGTAAAGTGGTTTTAAGCGTGTGAAATAGCAGCTGTCATATCAGGATTACTTGGCAGTATAAAACCATAAGACCATAAGACATAGGAGCAGAAATCAGGCCATTCAACCCATTGAGTCTTCTCCGCCATTCAATCATGGTTGATAAGTTTCTCAACCCCATTCTCCCGCTTTCTCCCCGTAACCCTTGATCCTCTTGATAATCAAGAACCTATCTATCTCTGTCTTAAATATACTCAGTGGCCTGGCCTCCACAGCCTTCCGTGGCAGAGAATTCCATAGATTCATCACTCTCTGGCTGAAGAAGTTTCTCCTTAGCTCCATTCTAAAAGGCTTTCCCTTTACTCTAAGGCTGTGCCCTTGAGTCCTAGTCTCTCCAACCAATGGAAACATCTTCCCACCATCCACTCTATCCAGGCTATTCAGTATTCTGTAAGTTTCAATTAGATCCCCCCTCATCCTTCTAAATTCCATCGAGTATAGACCCAGAGTCCTCAAATGTTCCTCATATGTTAAGATTTCCATTCCTGGGACCATTCTCATGAACCTCCTCTGAACCCACTCCAGGGCCAGTACATCTTTCCTGAGACATGGGGCCCAAAACTGTGCACAATACTCCAAATGTTGTCTGACCAGAGCCTCAAAAGTACATCCCTGCTTTTATATTCAAGTCCTCTCAAAATAAATGCCACATTGCATTTGTCTTCCTAGATACTGACGCAACCTGCAAGTTTATAAAACCTAGAAACATAATTTGGCCTATCATGCCCAGCTGCCCAATCTGCCATAGATTCAAATTGTGGCTAATCCATACCTTAACTCCATCTGGCTGCCTTTTTTCCATCTCTCTTGATACCCATTTACCAAACAGAAATCTACTGATCCCAGTCTTTAAGTCTTCAACTGACAGCCCCTTCAACCAGTGCTATTTGAGGCAGAGAATTTGAGATTTTTGACCATGAAAAGGTGATTCCCCATTGTTTTCCTGAATGGACAAGCTCCAAAGTTACCACTGCGTGCCCTCATTCTTGACTCCGCCATGGTTTCTCTATATTTACCCTCCGAACCTCCTTCACCTCTCAACACGATCATCCCGCTATCTTCCAAAACAAAAGCACTGCTATCGGTTAATGAAGAACTTGTTAGAAATCGCATTTTTGTGTCCACATCAGAAGGAAGATGGGCTCGTTATTTTAAGGTCTCATATGAAAGTGTCAGCAGCAGTGTAGGAGTCTCTCTCCATCAGTATCGCTTTGGGACTGAGAGCTGAATGCTTGTGCTCTGATCTCAGGTAAGACTGATGTATGAAGAGAGACTGGATTGGTTCGGGCTATATTCACTGGAGTTTAGAAGAATGAGGTGGGCAGGAATCTCATAGAGACCTATAAAATTCTGACAGAATGAGACAGAGTAATTGCAGGAGGATGTCCCTAGATCGACCAGAATCACAGGTCAAAGTCTAAGAATTTGGGGTAGGCCAATTCGGATTGAGATGGGGAGAAAATGCAGAGAGTGGTGAGCCTGTGGAATTTTCTGCCACAGAAAGCAGTTGAGGGCAAAACATTGAATGTTTTCAAGACGAAGTCAGATATCAATGGGTATGGGGCAAAAGTCGGAACAGGGTACTGAATAGGATGATGAGGCATGATCATATTGAATAGCAGAGCAGGCTTGAAGGGCTAAATGGCCTACTCCTACTGCTATTTCTATGTTTCTGGGGACCTTCTGACTCAGAGCTCTAACCAGAGCTGACGCCGAATTGAGAAAACCTCAGAAGGTATTCTTATAACACCTTGCCTCCAAGAGAGCTGGTTATAACTCAGCAATGAGTATCAAGCAGCGATCCAGCAAGTAAAGGGGATTAAGTGGGCATTTCATATTTGATGTTGAGTTTAATTCTTCTCGTAAAGATTCTCCTTGCTAAATTGACAACATACCTTAATAGACCTCCCAGGAGATCCTGGTGGGCCGATTGGACCTTGTGGCCCAACTTGACCAGGGGGCCCATTGTCACCTCCTTGTCCAGGAAACCCAGGTGGACCACGAGCACCCTACAATAGAGAATCAAAAGAGGTGGTGAAATACCGACTGGCTCTCATTGCAGTTCGAAGATTGTTCAACAACATGCAGTTTGGCTAACAACAACAATTTTCATTTGTAAGACCCCTCCAACATAGTTAAAAATGTCCCAAGGGTGTTTCACTGGACCAAGAGCAAACAAAATTGATATCAGGCCACATTTGGACAGATGACAGAAAGCCTGTTCAAAGACGCGTTTCTAAAGAGAAGAGAGAAGTGGAGAGGTTTTTGGTTGGAATTCCAGAACCTGGGGACCAGGCAGGTAAAGGTACCAATAGTGGGACATTTAAATCCGGGGATGCCGAATGGATTGGAATTGAGCGGGAGGGGAAGGGCCTAAGAGGAATGAAGGGCTGGGAGAGGTTGCTGAAAAGGGTTTTAGGTTGATAGAAGTTGCAGAGATCGGAAGGGAAGATTCTCTGCAGCCCAAATAGGATGTCAGTGATGCAAACATATTAAGAATTCACAAGGAATTGAAGAGAATATTGCATTTGTTTCCTCAATAGAAACAACTGACTGCAGGCACTGCACACTCCAGTCAGGCAATAGAAAGGTCAGCTATCTCAGGCCTCGGGTACTCCAAATGTCACAAAGCACTGGAACAAAGTGTCACAATTTATTTCAGTAGTGACTGGGATCTGATGCAAATAGAAAACATGGGTGGTTGTATTATCTTCATTCAAGGGGACTGTAGTAAATCCTCCTTTCAGCTGTGTGCCCCACACCCCAGTGCAAGTCTATGATTTCTTGATGAGTAAGTGGATCAAGGATTATGCGGAGAAGGCAGGACAATGGGGTTGAGAAACATATTAGCCATGATCAAGTGGCAGAGCAGACTTGATGGGCCAAAAGATCTAATTCTGCCCCTGTGTTTTATGGTTTTATAGTCTCTTGGGCCTCCCTCAATAAGTTGATATCTATCGAGAAAAGAGAGGGTCCAGAGTGGCCTATTAGTTATCTTTAAGATTATGGAAGGGTTTGCTGAGATAGATATCAAGATCCTTAGAAGGGAGGCTGTGGTAATGTCACTGGTTAATAATCCAGAACCCCAGGCTACTGCTCTGGGGGGCATGGGTTTGAATCCCAACAGGGCAGATGATGAAGTCTGAATTCGATTGGGGGTTGGGGGGTTAAGAAAGGTTATGGTGACCACTGTTGATCATAAAATAAAACATTTGGTTCACTAACGTCCTTTAGGGAAATCAAACAGCCATCTTTACCCAATCTGTCCTACATGTGACTCCAGAACAACATCAATGTGGTTGACTCGTCACTGTCCTCTGGGCAATTAGGGATAGGCAATAAATACTGGCCTAACACATCCCATGAATGTGTAAAAAGATCAAACTGAGGGGCCGTGATTATAAGATAGTTGCCAATAAATCCACTAGGGAATTCAAGAGAAACTTCCTTCCATAAAATGAGGAACTTCCCAGCACAAAGAGTGGCTGAGATGAAGAGTGTAGATGCATTGAAGGGGAAGCTGGATAAATACATGAGTATAAACAAATATAAGGACATATTGAACGGTTTTGGTGACTTAAGGTGGGAGGAGAGGACCGTTAACACCAAAACAAATACACCAACACGGTACCACAGGTTCTCGGTAAAGAGTGAAAGTGTGCCACGTACTGGATTACCCGGCTCGCCCTTCCTGCCAGGATAGCCTCCACCAGTTGTAATGTGTGTGCCGGGTTCACCCTGAAAGAGGAACAAATGCACAAACATAGACAAAATAAAGAAAGGATGTGCACTAATATATAGCTTCCCACATCCCCAAAATGACCTCATGCCCAATAAATCGTCAGAACACAACGTTCTCTCGGAATGGTTCCTTTCTTCCACAGAGATCCAGCTTGGGATTCAATGGGCCAAACAGCCCACCTTCTGTTGCTATAATTATTTGTTCTAAAAATTAAGCTCTATACAGGCTGCATCTGGAGCATTGCATTCAGTTCTGAACGCAACAGAAAGGACATACCAAACTTGGGGGGGGCGGGGGGTGCCATGCAAATTCATTAGCATCTTAGGATTAGAGAGGTAAACTATAAGTGAGAAGCTCTCAGTCCTAAATGACCTACCCTGTGTTCTTGGGCTGTGGTCATTGGTTCTGGATTCCCCTGTCATCAGGAACATCCTTCCTGCCTGTACTCTGTCAGAATTTTATAGGCTTCTCTGAGGCGCTCCATATTCTTCTAAACTCCAGTGAACACAGTCCTAACCAATCCAGTCTCTCTTCGTACATCCGTGCTGCCATCTCAGGAGAGCGAACACCATCATTCAGTCTTCAAAGTTGACCCCAAGTTTCCAACATTTGCATTTTTTCCCACTCCCAGTTTAGCCTCCACCTTCACCTCTCCAAATTACTTCTTTGAAGATCAATGATGAGCAGATCATCTTCCGGTTGGACACATGACATTGAATAATTTCAGACCCTGATCGTTTATTCCATTTGCAGCTTTGAACAGCCTGAACTCATAGTATTTCTGCTACTGACTCTTCATTAAGTCACCCCTGCTCTCCCATTCTATTACAGACTGTCCCTTCTGTTTCCCACCCACCCCACCGCACCCCACCGCACCCTCACCCTCACCCCTCTTCCTTCCTCTATATTTGTTTGTATCCCTAGCTTATCCGAGTTCCAAAGCTGCATTTTACACTCCCCTGTCATTGGGTTTGAAAGGTTGTCTGGTTGGGGGGGGGGGGGGGGGGGGGGCGGCATGCACAAGTGAAATCCCTTGAGTACTTTTCCACCAATTCCAACCTGTCTAATATTTTACACGGCACAGAGCAAATATCAGATAGCAGCACAACTCACCCTTCCATGCTTGGGCCTATTGAAACATTTAAGTTGAACTACGGATAGCCTATTAGGGCCACATGCCCCCACAATCCACCCACATTCTACCCACGCTAGGGTGAAGTGCACATTGTGTAGGAAAACCTGGCAGTTCCTGCTGCCCAGGCTGGTATTGGGCAAATGGGAGGAACCTTCTTTGTAGATCCACAGCATCATCAGAGACAACCGCTGGGTGGCACGGTGGCTCAGTGGTTAGCACTGCTGCCTCACAGCACCAAGAACCTGGTTTGATTCCAGCTTTGGGTAATAGTGTGAAGTTTGCACATTGTCCCCGTGTCTGTGTAGGTTTCCTCCAGGTGCTCTGGTTTCCTGCCACAGTCCAAAGATGTGCAGGTTAGGGTGGATTGGTCATGTTAAAGTGCCCCTTTGTGTCCAGGGATGTGCAGGATGGGTGGATTCGCCATGGAAAGTGCAGGTTTGCAGAGATAGGGTGGAGGAGCTGGATCTGGGTGAGATGCTCCTCAAAGTGTCGGTGCAGACTCAATGGGCTGAATGGCCTCCTTCCGTGGGGATTCTATGATTTGAACCTCACTCCAGGATGAACTTCCTCTGTTATCCATCACCCAGCCTGTCCAATGCTTTAATATTACTCTGGAAGTGTTACTACACATTCAGGTTTAAGTAACATTCCTGAATCAGATCAGATGTGAAGGGGTGAATGGCCTACTCACACCCCCTAATTCACATGTTTGCTTGCTCATACATTTTTCTTTAAAATGTGCTTTTAAAAAAGAAGTGTGTACAGACCTTTTCTCCCTTTGGACCTGGAGGCCCAGTTCGTCCTGGTATCCCGGGCTCCCCCTGTGACAAGAAATTAATATTTTAACATCAACAGTGATCATATCCTCTTGCAGTCTGGAACACAGGCCCCGTACAGATTGGGTACTCGTCAATAAAAAAAACCCTCCTTTTACAAACTCAAGGCATTCCAAAAATTTACCCGCAGCCAATTCACGAAACGATATCAGAATGTGCTGGTAAAACTCATCAGGTCTGGCAGCTTCTGCGGGGAGAAAGCAGAGTTAACATTTCGACGTTTCGGGACCTGAAATGTTAACTCTGATTTCTCTCTCAACAGGGTGTCAGACCTGCTGAGTTTTGCCAACTATTTCTGATTTCCAGCATCTGTAGCTCTTTGTTTCTATTTGTTCAGTATCTTTGTGAAATGAGCTACTGTAAGAAATGCTCTTGCCAGTTTGTACACAGCAAGCTCCCATGAAAGTAAGGTGATGATGACTGGGTTTTTAATGCTGTTTGCAGAGAGACTGGGAAAAACTCCCGTGTTCATCCTATAATTGTACAGTGAGGTGTGTTATATAGAGTCTGATGGGTGTATTCCAGCTCACTCTGAGAGTTCAAGTTGCTGTAGTAACACGTACATTTCAATCAGGAGCTCTAGGTCCAATTTCCTGTCCACTGCACGGCTGACCAGGAAACCCACTTATTCTTACCACCTGTACTACTGTGTGACTGTGGGTTTACAGATTGACAGTCAACCTGTTTTGGCCACAATGTGAACACACCTAGCTCAAAGGCACAGGCACTACCCATTTTGCCACAGACCTCCTCCACGAGCACAAAGGTCAACAGAGATTGGGTGCTGAGGAGCTGAAGTTCCACTTTTAGGGGCAGATGGGAGACAGTCTGCTTTTCCGTCATGAAAGATCCTAGGGTTAAAGGTGGCCCATTCTAAACCGGTTTCGGAGAACTGTGTTACTCTCTCAGTGGGGCTGGTCTTTTTCTGGACATGGGCTGTCTCTGAAAAACTAGAAACTGGCTCAGGAGTGAAGGAAAGGCAGCAGCTCCAATGGTCAACCCTGTGCCAACTCAGGCACATCCACATTGTTTGGCAGGTAATCAAACCAGGGGCTATAGAACTCAATGCCATTTGAAGCAGTTCATTTACTCACAGAGGTGAGGGGGTAACTCCACACTGAAAGCTTAAAGAACAGGGGGCTCAGTAGTTAGCACTGCTGCATCACGGCACCAGGGGCCCAGATTCAATTCCGGCCCTCGGCTGATTGTTTGGAGTTTGCACGTTCTCCCTGTATCTGCGTGGGTTTCCTACAGGTGCTCCGGTTTCCTCCCACAGTCCAAAGGTGTGCAGGGTCGGTGGATTGGCCATGCTAAATTGCCCTGTGGTGTCCAGGGATGCATAGGTTGAGTGCATTGGCCATGGGGAATACAGGGTGGCAGGGACAGGGGAATGCGGTGGGTCTGGGTGGGATGCTCTTCGGAGGGTCGGTGCGGACTCGATGGACTGAAAGGCCTGTTTCCACACTGTAGAGGATCTATGATTCAATGTTAGATTATTGAATGGACTGCCATAACTTGAAGAGAATCCATGCGAGAAAATTCTATTGATCGACATAAACTTGAAGACAGGCAGGATCACAGAGTCAGAGAATCCCTAAAGTGTGGAAGCAGGACCTGTGGCCAAACAAGTCCACACTGACTCTCAAGAGCATCCCACCCAGACCCATCACCCTATACCCACCTAATCTACTGCTGTTATAGCACATACTTACCCTCTCTCCTCTCAATCCTGGCGTACCTTGGCTCCCCTACAAGAAGATTGAAAAAAGTCACGACATGAACTAAGAAAACCCTTCAATGAAAACATGTTTAACTGAGTAAGATACAAATGAAAACTACAGTGTTGTCATGACGACGCGATACAATTTATTGGTTCTTGATCTGCTTCATCTGCAGAGATACAGGCCCTAATTTTCATTGCTTCTTCCCAGACACAAACACCCAAAATACGTGATTTCTTTTAACAGTCGAGCCTGGGAGAAATGTATTTCTTGCTGGCCCTTGAGAAACTAAGTAAGGAAGATTCTAAGGAAGATTTGTCTAGTGCCTCTCACAACCTTTAGAACGTTCCAAAGAACCTAACAGCCAATCAAATACTTTCTTCAAGAGAAGTCAAATTGCAATGCAAGAGATTTGCATTTTGCACAGCAAGATCCAAAATCCAGAGCAGTTTCCCAGCCTCGAGAGCTTCAAGGTAAAGTCCAGCACGGACTGACTGGAGGCTAGGTCCAGCACGGACTGGAGACAAGGCCCAGCGCAGACTGGAGGCTAGGCCCAGCACGGACTGGAGGTTAGGCCCGAAACAGACTGGAGGCTAGGCCTGACACGGACTGAAGGCTAGGCCCAGCACGGACTGGAGGTTAGGCCCAACACGGACTGGAGGCTAGGCCCAGCACGGACTGGAGGTTAGGCCCGACACGGACTGGAGGCTAGGCCCAGCACGGACTGGAGGTTAGGCCCGACACGGACTGGAGGCTAGGCCCGACACGGACTGGAGGCTAGGCCCGACACGGACTGGAGG
>JAHRHZ010000065.1:6101829-6114085 GCA_024137785.1 Ginglymostoma cirratum
CACGGACTGGAGGTTAGGCCCAACATGGACTGGAGGCTAGGCCCAACATGGACTGGAGGCTAGGCCTGACACGGACTGGAGGCTAGGCCTGACACGGACTGGAGGCTCGGCCCAGCGCGGACTGGAGGCTCAGCCCAACGCGGACTGGAGGCTCAGCCCAGCGCGGACTGGAGGCTCAGCCCAGCGCGGACTGGAGGCTCGGTGCCAATGTGGCCTGGGTTGGGGAGACTGTTATTCTAAAACTTTTATGTCTTTATTTTTTCTAATTTATTCCTATGATTTTGTAGTATGTACCTAAAATGGCACAAAGGTATGTAATGCTGCATTTTCTATTTCTCCATTTTCCTAAATTTTTCCCAAGAATTTTTACTGAACAATCTGAACCTAGGTACCTAAGATGGTGCTGTAAGTGACGACTTGTAAACTTTTCACTGTATTCATGTCACTACATGAGTATAAACCAAATTCTAATTCTAATCTAGCAAACCAGATTGAGATAGCCGACCACATCAACCATTTAATGATGTTGGTTTAAAGATAAATATTGATCCTGTTCATTGGAGAGAATTCTTCCGCTCCTTTGCAAATGGAATCTCGCACACGTCAAGGTCCGGGAACAGCCTTGAGATAAGTTGTCTGACTTGTTTTACATTTATTTGCAGGATGAGATCACTATTGGCAAAGCCATTATTTCTTGCCCATTCCCATTTGGTAAGCTGCCCTTTTGATTACAACTGAGAGGCTTTCTGGGCCTTTTTTAGAAGGCAGGTATGGGACTGGAGTCACGTGTAGGCCCAGACAGGGTCAGGACAGCAGCTTTCCTCACGAATCAGTTTGATTCTTTTTTAATGACAGACACTAACGTGAATGTAAACGCCAAGCCCCTCCCCACACCCACTTTCCCATTCCCTCAAAAAATCTCTGCGCTGGCACCGAGTTGGCATTCTGTTGGTTCATTAATTACTTACTGGCAGTCCCGTTGAGCCTGGATGACCCGTTCTGCCTGGCGTTCCTGGTTGGCCGTCTCTTCCTGGGTATCCCTGGGAATCAAATACATACCACATGTCACTGAGTTGCTCACAGGAACGGGAATCTAAATGTATTGCCTCTCGATCCTTGAATGACGACCTAATTCCATCAATCCCTTAAGACAGGGGCTTCCCAAACACTGAGCAATGCTTTTGGATAAGTTCAGTACTCACCGGATCTCCTTTCTCGCCCTTTGACCCTCTGTGCCCTCCGTCTATGGTCCCAGGGATCCCTGGCGGTCCAATTGGACCCACTGGGCCTTGAGGGCCTGGCAATCCAGGAGAACCCTGCAACAAACAGAAGCCTTTGTTAACTATTTCAACACATTCATCCTGCTCAGATTAACCACGGCATCTTATGCTCAGGGCACATGTATTGTTCATTTTCCATTTTATAATGCAACAGTGTCTAATTCTGAATAATCCCACACCATTGCTTCACCTTTGTATGGCACAGGTGAGAGAAAGCACAGAAATAGAAAGTAAACTACTCATGAGGAATTGATGAAAAGTAAAGGAGTGAAAGCAGAGGAGCAAACGTTGGTTCATGTTTTGCAATCATGCCTAATTTTGTCCAAGAATTTCTACTTTCATTCATATGGGGAATGCAACACTTACATTTCTTCCTGGTTCCCCTTTCTCACCCTGAAATAAAACACCATACTTTCATTACTGTGCGAAATCAAAATCAACTGATTCAATTACAGGCTTTTACATCTTTGAACTTCTCCATTTTACAGGAAGAGACCAGGCTGCAGCACCAGGTGGATTGCTCTGGAAAAGAGAGACAGCATGGCCATGATGGGCCCAATAGCCTCTTTCTCTGATACAGCATTCAATGAGATTGTGAGCTTATTAGAACTTAGCAGCTAGGAAGGGTCATGATAAGGGTCATGATAAAGGAAGAGGACGGCTTATGCAAGACTTACCTGAGGGCACTGGGTAACACAATGGCCTGGTGCTGGCACCTGCAATGATCAAAAACAGAGCTTCATTTGCATTGAGGCACTTTCAGCTGGATGAGTAAAAACTCATGGTGTTGACTACAATGGTAACAATTTACATTAACACAGCAAATGGGCACCTCAGAGGGGTATTATCAGAAAACGGTTGACATGGGTAAATGGTTAGCTCTGCTGCCTCACAGCGCCAGGGAGCTGAGCTTGGTTCCACCCTCGGATGGCTGTGTAGAGTTTCACACATTGTCTACATGGGTTTCCTGCAGATGATCCGGTTTCATCCCATAGTCCAAAGATGTGCAGGTTAGAGTGGACTGGCCGTGCTAAGTTGCCCATGGGTGAGCAGGATGGGTGGATTAGCTACGGCAACTACAGGGTTACAGGGATTGGGCAGGGGGAGGGGTGGTGGGTTTGGGTGGGTTGCTCTTCGGAGGATCAGCGTGCGCTTGATGGGCCAAATGGCCTGCTTCCACACTGTAGGAATTTTATGATTAAGCCAGGTCCGGGAAGGAATTAGGGAGCGTCATAAAGCAGGAGCAAGCAAAGAGAGTTTAAGGAAGGAATTCCAGACCTAAAAATCCAGGCAGCTGAAAGTATGGCCTTCATTAACACAGCCATTTGAGTTGGGGATTTGCAAAGGAACCTTAGGCGAAGGAAAAACAAAGGGACAATGATCAAGGGAGCGCAGTTAATGGACAGAATGGCTCTCACCTAAAAATAAAACAAAGAATTGCCGATGCTAGAGATCTGAAACAAACAAGAATGGAAATTGTTGGAGGAACTCAGCAGATCTGACAGCATCTGTGGAGGGAAAAGGGATCATCAGTTCTGACGAAGGGTCAATGGAGTCGAAACGTTAACTCTGTTTTCTCTCTCTACAGATGCTGCCAGACCTGCTGAGTGTCTCCAGCATTTCTGGCTCCAGTTGGCTCCCACTCACCGCTGGTCTGCTAGCAGCTACACAGATTACGTTGGCCAGAGCCCCTTCAAACTGAGTGAGTGAGTTGAAGTTCTCCGCATAGACAATGTTGTTGGGGTCCCTGCCGGTAACGATTCTCTGCAGTTCGTTAACGTCCGCGTCACCGATACCAACAGCAAACAGATGGATGCCTAGCATCAATACAAAGGTTATTCAGATCGTTAGAGATAGTAGGAGCTGCCGATGCTGGAGTCTGCAACAACAAGGTGTAGAGCTGGAGGAACACAGCAGGCCAAGCAGCATCAGAGGAGCAGGAAGGCTGACGTTTCGGGTCTAGACCCTTCTTCAGAAAAATCTGAAGAAAATTTTTCTGAAGAAGGGTCCAGACCCAAATGTCAGCCTTCCTGCTCCTATGATGCTGCTTGGCCTGCAGTGTTCATCCAGCTCCACACCTTGTTATTCAGATCATTAGTCTTGTTTAATGTTCCTTGGGCAGTTTCCCGGGATAATGTCGCACATTAACCATGTTGTGAGATTCCCCTGTCAGCCTGCACTTCCTAATAACCATTAGGCTTTTTACACTCTCGTGAACATCTTCTCCTTGTGGAGATCTAGTGACACAGTGGATACCATCTCTGCCTCTCAGCTAGAAGTTCTGAGATGGTGTCAGAGATATTAGGTAGTGCAGATGCTGGAGAATCCGAGATAACAAGGTGTGGAGCTGGATGAACACAGCAGGCCAAGCAGCATCATAGGAGCAGGAAAGCTTGACGTTTCGGGCCTAGACACTTCATCAGAAATGGTAGTAAAAATGAGATGTTGGGGACTGGGGAATTGGAAGTTCAGGAGGAGGTGGAGGGCGTGTGTGGTGTGACGGACGTAGGTAGGGAGTTCCTGAACCACGCGGGTTAAAAAAGGAGTCTAGGTAGGTGGAGATGATTTTGGTGGCGCAGGAGCAGGCAGAGACAATGGGTCGACCAGGGCATTCAGGTATGTGGATTTTGGGAAGGAGATAGAAGCGGGCGGTGCGGGGTTGGGGAAAGAAGAGGTTGGAGGTGGTGGGTGGGAGGTCACCGGAGGTGATGAGGTTGTGGATGGTTTGGGAGATGATGGTTTGGTGCTGGGGGGGGGTTCACGATCCAGGGGCAGTGGAGGATGTGTCGGTGAGTTGGCACCTGGGGTCAGCGATGTAGAGGTCAGTGCGCCATACTACGACTGCCCCTCCCTTGTCCGCGGGTTTTATGGTGAGGTTGGGATTGGAGCGGAGGGAGCGGAGGGCTGCACGTTCTGTGAGGTTGGAGTGTTTGAGAGGGGTAGAGAGGTTGAGGCGATTGATGTCTCGACGGCAGTTGGAGATGAAGAGGTCAAGGGAGGGTAGGAGGCCTTTGGGGTGGTGTCCAGGAGGAGGGCTTATGTTGGAGGTGGGAGAAGGGGTCAGTAGACTGCTTTTTCCCCATAGGGATGTAAAGAAGGCGTGTGGTGTGTTGGCTTTCATCTGCAGGGGAACTGAGTTTAAGAGCCGCAAGGTTATGCTGCAGCTCTATAAAACTCTGGTTAGACCACACTTGGAATATTATGTTCAGTTCTGGTCGCCTCATTATAGGAAAGATGTGGAAGCTCTAGAGAGGGTGCAGAGGAGATTTACCAGGATGCTGCCTGGACTGGAGGGCAGGTCTTATGAGGAAAGGTTGAGGGAGCTAGGGCTTTTCTCATTGGAGCGAAAAAGGATGAGAGGTGACTTGATAGAGGTGTACAAGATGATGAGAGGCATCGATAGAGCGGATAGTCAGAGACTTTTTCCCAGGGTGGAAATGACTATTATGAGGGGACATAATTTTAAGGTGATTGGAGGAAGGTATAGGGGAGATGTCAGACGTAGGTTCTTCACACAGAGAGTGGTGGGCGTGTGGAATGTGCTGCCAGTAGCGGTAGAGGAGTCAGATACTTTACAGACTTTTAAGCAACTCTTGGATGGGCACATGGATGATAATAAAATGGAGGGTATGCAGGGCAGTTTGATCTTAATAGGATAATAGGTTGGCACAACATTGTGGGCCGAAGAGCCTGTACTGTGCTGTACTGTTCTATGTTCTATGTTCTCACCCTTGATCTATCTATCTCAGCCTTGAACATACTTAATTACACGGCCTCAACAACGCTCTGTGGTAAGGAATTCTCGAGATTCGCAGCCCTCTGAGAGAAGAAATTCCTCCTATCTCTGTCTTAAATGAGTGATCATGGCAAAATATGTAAATCATGGCATCGTACAGCACAGAGGTGAGCCCTTTGGCCCATCTTCCTTGTGCCAGCCCTTTGAAAGAGCCATCCAATTACTTGAACCTTTTGTCCGTACAAATAAGTCCCTTTGCTTCTTGTTCTTGACAGTGTGACAGGCCCCGGATTTGGCAGGTGGTATGTCCGTGTTTCTCATTCATGAGTCATTGCGTGTGCATCGAGGTGTTGGTTCTTACAATATTGAGAAACATGCCAGCGAATGTATGCACAGGTAGATCCCACAAACAGCTACATTCAAAGACCCGGCAGTCTGCCGCGTTCTGTTCCTGGGGATGCAATCCCAGCAAAGCCCTTCGCATTTTCTATATTTTCTAAAATCATCTCCTTCATCTGCTCCCTCCCCCACCCAACCCCATCGCTCCACCCTGCTCCGTCCAGAATAGGTGCACCGTTCTGCCTCCCGGGAAATCTCCTCAGGGTGGGAGGGTTGTAGAATGCAGGCAAATACCTGCTGCCTCTGCCCTCCTGACAGCTTCTGTAACTCCGTCATCTGAGCGCCCATCCGTCACCAGAACCAGTAGGGCTGGCACACCAGGGCGTCTCCCAGCTGCCTGGCGGAATACGTAATCCAGGACAAAATTGATCGCCTTCCCTGCAGAAAAGGACAGAAAATAGGGTTTACAAAACAGGGAAGAAAAAGGGAAAAACTCGCACCTTCATATTACAAATCCCACAACCTCGGGAAACACACCAGCGAACTGACACACACCATCGTGGAAATCCTGCACCTTCACCGCCACATGGTGGAGCCAATGTTCTGGAATGTAAATTGTGGAGAAAAGAATCAATTGCTTCCTCAGAGGAAGTCATTGAGGTTGATCCCACATTGATTCCATTGATTACTGTTCAATCATGGGTTTGGGAATATCACTGGCATGGCCACCATTCAATGCTCTTGAAAAGTTTCCAGTGAGCTACCTTCTTGAAACCACTGCGCCCCATGCGAAGTAGGTAACACTGTGACGTAGTTAATAATGTGATGTAGTTAATAATGTGACGTAGGTAATTTGGCAACACTTTCTGCAGCAGTTGGATCCAATCGAGCTGCTCACCGAGCCATTTCAGAGTTCTACATGGAACTACACAGATTAGACACGGCGAGGAGTGTAGATATCGCACAGGCCGTGAGTAAAGGAGTTGGGTTTTTAATCAACAATCTATGATTCTTGCTAATGAGCATAGCAAGATCCCACAAACAGGAACATTCAATGACCAGTGACGCTGATTTTTGTCTTAAACTGGTGTTTGTTGAGACTTAAAGAGGATGCAGGGGAAATCTGAGGAAGGGTCACCGGACCTGAAACGTTAACTCTGTTTTCTCCTTCACAGATGCTGCCAGACCTGCTGAGCTTTTCCAGCAACTTTGTTTTTGTTCCTGATTTACAGCATCCTCAGTTCTTTCATTCTTTTATTTTACAGGGGAAATCTGCCGTTTCTCTTCTAGATGCACTGCACTGATCTCAATGGGACATCTCACCCCAGATTACTGTGGCGGCCAACGCAAGGCTCGTTTCTACAGACAGCGCGTGGACTGCAGCGGTTCAATAAGGGAGCTCACCACCACCTTCTCAGGGACAATTAGAGACAGATCATAAGTGCTGGCCCAGCCAATGCCATTCACATCTCATGGGTGAATAAAGGAAAAAGAATTGAAGGTACAGGTGATCACAAACATGACCACAAACATCACAAACATGGTTTGCTTCAACACGGCTAAGGGATATGTTTGTGAATAACTGGGGAAATTGTTGCCTACTGCAATGAACGTCTGATGTACAAAAGTATCCCATTAAAAGAAACTCTTTCAAGAACTTAAACCCATAATTTGCAATCACTGAATCCCTGCAGTGCAGATAGAGGCCATTCAGCCCATCAAGTCCACCAACACTCTTGAAGGGCATCGTACCAAGACCCACTCACCTACATTCCCATAACCTTGCATTTACCATGACTAATCCTAGCCTGCACATCCCTGAACACGATGGGCAATTTAGCATGGCCAATCCACCTAACTTGCACATCTTGGTGCTGTGGGAGAAGCCAGAGCACCTGCACAGACACAGGGAGGATGTGCAAACTCCACAGGGATAGTCACCTGAGGGAGGAATTGAACCCGGGTCCCTGACAGTGTGAGGCAGCAGTGCCAACCACTGAGCCACTCAAGGATGACAGAACTTGTGCAGGAAGGTTTTAGCTGCTCCATGCCCTACCCTTCGCCCGCACCATCCCACCCTCTGCAATCCAGGAAATTGCATTTATGTTGCACCTTCTGACGCCTTCAGTCACTGTCCCTCCCCACGTTTACAGGGTCAGTGGCACAGCGCCCCATTAGCCAAGTGTATTCACTGGTTCTTTCAAAATCTATTTAATGAGTTCAGGTTGACTGTACACAGTTATTTATTAATTAACCTATTCAGAGATGTTATTTCACACCTCTGGTGCAGTTGAATGCAGGCCTCCTAGCTCAGGGGTAGGCACAGTACCATTGCATCAGGAGGTCCCACTAGGGTATTAATTATATTCAGGTGGTGGGGATTAATAGGGGACTCATCTGCGTTATAAGACCATAAGACATAGGAGTGGAAGTAAGGCCATTCGGCCCATTGAGTCCTCTCCGCCATTAAATCATGGCTGATGGGCATTTCAACTCCACTTACCCGCACTCTCCCCGTAGCCCTTGATTCCTTGCGAGATCAAGAATTTATCAATCTCTGCCCTGAAGACATCTAACGTCCCGGCCTCCACTGCGTTCCGTGGCAATGAATTCCACAGGCCCACCGCTCTCTGGCTGAAGAAATGTCTCCTCATTTCCGTTCTAAATTGACCCCCTTTAATTCTAAGGCTGTGCCCACGGGTCCTAGTCTCCCCGCCTAACAGAAAAAACTTCCCAGCGTCCACCCTTTCTAAGCCATGCATTATCTTGTAAGTTTCTTTTAGATCCCCCCTTCAACCTTCTAAACTCTAATGAATACAATCCCAGGATCCTCAGCCATTATAACAGTCTGTTGGTCAAAATAGCTCTGCTGGCAGTGTCAGACTGAACACCTAAAAGAGCCCTGGTTCAATCCTGGGTTTCGACAGTACATGCAGGTCTCTCCCTTTAGGCTTTTGTGATGCAGTGGCAATGCCTCTACCTCTGAGCGAGGAGGCCTGGGTTCAAGTCTCACTTGCTCCAGAAGTATGTCATAACATCCTTGGAAAGCGTAATTAGAAATGCCTAGATGGGAGGGGAGTCAAAGTATTCTGTGGCGCACAAATGGATTCTAACAGCACAGTGGTAATGTCCTACCTCTGGATCAGAAGGCCTGGTTCAAGTGACACCTGTGCCAGACATGTGTCATAGTGGGCAGGTTGATTACAAATATCTCTGAGCTCATACATAATGGAACAAGCTGGTTTGATATTGACAATGTGTACTTTGTAATTAGAAGACTGCAACTGTGTTGAGACTACGGTCCAATCCCATACTTCAGCACCTAGCCCTGTGAGATCCAACACTCTGGATCCTACCTGCTTTGTGTTCGAGCTCGTCCCTGGGTCAGACCAACCAGAAACTGCCAACACAGACCAGGACTTACTATCCCTGGCTCCTGGCTGCTTCTCAGTCATTTTCCTCGGCATTTACTGCGATACACGACCAGAATGTCACAGAACTGCCAAGTGAATTCCATCCCATTAACTTCATCCTGAGATTGTGGCCATGATGGTGAGCCTTGTTCTGCCACCTTCCCCCAATGCTTTGATAAAATGTCGTAGACAGGAACAGACCGCAAGCCTATCAGAGGGTCCTTTTATAAAGGTCTCTACATTAGGTCCTACAGCCCCTTAGTTTTCAGATACTCAACCTGTTTGAGTCCCACCGCCTTGGTACGGAAGTTCTCTTATGGCCTGGAGCAGCTCCCGATGGGTACCAAATCGGCCAAGTGGAATTTCAATTTTGGGCTCATCGCTGTACTGAACCACTGACACCTGCATAATGATATGCACACAAAATTACAAGGCAAATTCATCCTAACCAAACACAAGCATACGATTCTCATTTGACCTTCCTGTTTTGTAAAGCTTCATAACAGCTCACGCTGGCAGAAGTGTCGCAGAAGGTGTTTTGTCTCAAGATAATCTCAACTTGTTCACAGGTGTTATTACACACCAGTGGAGCAAAAGGGACTTGAGCCTAGAAGCTTGGTGTCTACATCATTGATCTGCCCAACTGAATCACAGAATGGTTGCAGCTCAAACGAAGGAGGCAATGCGGCCTTTCCTGTCTGTATTGGTGGTTCTGCTGGAGTAACTTTGCTAGTTCCACGCCTCCCTTTCACCGCAGCCTTGCCAAGTATTTGCCTTTACGTGTATATCCAATTCCCTTTCGGAAACCACAATTGAATCTGCCCCCACCAGCATCATGGCCACCCATTCCTGGTCCTACCCATTCTCTGTGTCAAAAGACTTTCCGCCTGCTGTTCTTTTTGGTCCACTGCCCAGATATCTGTGTCCTCTGGTTCTCGGTCCTCCCAAAAAATGGGAACAGTTTCTCACAACCAATTCTGTCCCAGCTCCCTATGGCCTTGAACATTGCTATCAACTATCCCCTGAACCCTTCTCTCATTTGAAGTCCATAGTATGCTTGACCTTTGACCCCAGCCATCAAATTGCCAAGCTGACAGCTCGATAAACTCCAGAGACAAAAAGAGCATAATCTTATGACTATGCCCTCTGGTCCTAGACTCTGCCCTGAGGGGAAACATACTCTCAACATTTACCCTTAAAAATCTTTTATGTTTCAATGAGATAACCTCTCATTCTTCAAAATGCCAGTGAGTAGAGTCCCAATTTTTTTTATTCATTCAGAGGATGAGGGTGTCGCTGACCAGGCAGCATTTATTGTCCATCCCTAATTGCCCAGAGGGCAGTTAAGAGTCAATCACATTGCTGTGGGTCTGGAGTCACATGTAGGCCAGACCAGGTAAGGATGGCAGTTTCCTTCCCTAAAGGACTTTAGTGAACGTTAGGGTCCTGGTGGGATCTATCCCAGAATATTAAGGGAGGCAAGGGAATAAATTGCTGGAACAAATATCCTCTTTGGTGAGTTCCCAGAGGAATGGAGAGGAGCCAATACTGTCCCATTGTTTAAGAAGGGTAGCAGGGATAATCCAGGAAATTACAGACTTGTGAGCTTCACATTGGTGGTAGGGAAATTATTGGAAAAGATTCTCAGGGACAAGATCAATACGCATGTAGAAGCAAATGGATTTATTAGCAATAGACAGCATGGTTTTGTGAGGGGGAGGTCATGCATCGCTAACTTAAATCGAGTTTTTTGAGGAGGTGACGAAGATTTTTTAGGGAAAAGCGGAAGATGTTGTCTACATGGACTTCAGTACAGCTTTTGACAAAGTCCCTCACGGCAGACTGGTACAAAAGATGAAGTCACATGCCAACAGGGGTGAGCTGCCAAGATGACTACAAAACTGGCTTAGTCATAGACGGAAGGTAGCAGTGGAAGGATGCTTTTCAGGATGGAGGGATGTGACTAGTGTTTCACAGGGATCAGTGCTGGGGCTTCTGCTGTTCGTTATCTACATAAATGATTTGGAGGAAAATATAGCTGGTCTTATTAGTAAGTTTGCGAACAATACAAAGTGGAGTTGTGGATAGTGATGAAGATTGTCAGAGGATACAGTCGGATATAGATCAGTTGGAGGCATGAGCAGGAAAATGGCAGATGGAGTTTATTCCAGACAAGTGTGAGGTGTTGTATTTTGGAAGGTCAAGTACAGGTGGAAATTATACAGTGAATAGCAGAACACTTAGGAGTATCGATATGCAGAGGGATCTGGGTGTGCAGGTCCACAGATCACTGAAGGTGGCAGCGCAGGCAGATAAGGTAGTAAAAAAGGCCTGTGGCACGCTTACCGTCATTGGAAGGAGCACTGAGTATAAGGATAGACAAGTTATGCTGCAGCTTTATAGAAATTTAGTTAAGCCACACTCAGAACATTGCGTACAGTTCTGGTCACCACACTGCCGGAAGGAAGTGGATGCTTTGGAGAGCAAACAGAAAAGGCTTACCGCAATGTTGCCTGGTATGGGGGATTTTAGCCATGGAGAAGGATAGACTGGGTTTGTTTTCACTTAAACACAGGAGTTGAGGGGCGACCTGATAGAACCTTAGAAGATTGTGAATGGCATGGATAGAGTGAAAAATATGAGGCTTTTTCCTGGGTGGAGGGGTCAATTACTAGGGGACACAGGTTCAAGGTGTTGGGGGGGCAAGTTTAAAAGAGATGTGTGTACAGGTTTTACACACAGAGAGTGTGAGTGCCTGGAACGTGCTGCCAGAGAAGGTGGTGAAAGCAGACACATTAGCAGCATTCAAGAATCACCTGGATGAATACATGAATAGGACGGGCATAGAGGGATACGGATCCTGTAAGTGAAGACAGTTTTAGTATGGAAGGGCAAAATGCATCAGCACAGGCTTGGAGGGCCGAAGGGCCTGTTCCTGTGCTGTACTGGTCCTAGTTATTAACCAGATGGGTTTTTCTGATAATTGTAAGTGGATTCATGGTCATCATTAGATTGTTAATTCCACCTTCACTTAATTCAAATTTCACCATCTGCCGGGATAAGATTTGAACCCAGGTCACCAGAACGTTATCTGGGTCTCTGGATTAACAGTCCAGTAATAACACCACTGGGCTATTGCCTCCCCAAATCTCACCCCAAGCCACACCCCCATCTCCTATCTACTAACATCATCCCGCCCCCTTGACCTGTCCATCCTCCCTGGACTGACCTATCTCCTCCCTACCACCCCCCACCTATACTCACCTTTACTGGCTCCATCCCCGCCCCTTCGACTTGTCTGCCTCCTCTCCACCTATCCTCTCCTCTATCCATCCTCTATCCGCCTCCCCCTCTCTCCCTATTTATTTCAGAACCCTCTTCCCCTTCCCCATTTCTGATGAAGGGTATAGGCCCGAAACGTCGAGTTTTCCTGCTCCTATGATGCTGCTTGACCTGCTGTGTTCATCCAGCCCCATGCTTGTTATCTC
>JAHRHZ010000065.1:6114485-6125252 GCA_024137785.1 Ginglymostoma cirratum
AGCTCCACACCTTGTGATCTCAGATTCTCCAGCATCGGCAGTTCCTACTATCCCTGGGCTAATCTGGTTCCGCTGTCAGCCACACTTTCCATTCTGACCCACAACGCCCTTGACTTCCTTGTCAATCAATTATCTGTCTAAACCAGCCTTGAATAAATTCAATGACATTGCCTCCATTGCTCTCTGGAGTAAAAAATTCCATGGGCTAACAACTGTCTGAGAGAGAAGAAACTTTTCGAATCCATCTTAAAGCAAGACTGACCAGGGAGACGTCATTGAGACGAAATGTATAAAATTGTGAGAGTTATAGAGTGGACACCTTTCCCCTTGGTGGAGGGATCAAGAACCAGGGGCCATAGATTTAAGGTGAGGGGCAAGAGGTTTAGAGGGGACGTGAGGAAATATTTTTGCATCCAGAGGGTGGTAGGAATCTGGAACTCATTGACTTTAAGGTGGTAGAGGCAGAAACCTTCATTACATTGAAAAAAACATTTAGATGTTCTCTTGCAATGCCAAGGCATACAAAGCTATGCGTCATCTGCATGGAAAATGGAATTAGAATAGTTACTTCAGAGATAATAGGTACTGCAGATACTGGAGAATCCGAGATAACAAGGTGCGGAGCTGGATGAACTCAGCAGGCCAAGCAGCATCACTGGAGCAGGAAAGCTTGACATTTCGGGCCTAGACCCTTCATCAGGTCTAGGCCCGAAACATCAAGCTTTCCTGCTCCTCTGATGCTGCTTGGCCTGCTGTGTTCATCCAGCCCCGCACCTTGTTATCTCAGAATAGTTACTTAGTTGTTTTTGACGAGCACAGACACTGTGGGTCAAAGGGCCTTTTTTCTGTGCTGTAGATCTCTATCATTCCACTAATATGATTCTAAAAGGGTGACCTGTAACTTTTAAGCTATGTCCCCTAGTTCTGAATTTCCTGACAATGGGAAACTTCCTCTCAGAACTCACCCTGTCAAGCCTCCTTGGAATCTTAAATGTTTCAATAAGGTCTCTTCTCATTCTTCTAAACTCTTGAGTACTGGCCCAACTTGCTCAATTCCAACTTTGCATCTAATCTGTCATATCCCGTAATCCCCAAAGCTGCTTTCTGATCCAACGCATGCTAGCTTTTACCAGTTTTTCCTAGTTTGGTGTCACCTGACCAGTCATTGAGTCATACAGCACAGAAACAGACCCTTCAGTCCAACCAGTCCATGCCGACCACAATCCCAAACTAAACTAGTCCCACCTGCCCACGCTTGGCCCATATCCCTCCAACATTTCTTATTCATTTACTTATCCAAATGCCTTTTAAACATTCTAACTGTACTGCACCCACCACTTACTCTGGAAGTTCATTCCACACACTAACTACCCTCTGTGTAAAAATGGTTGCCCCTCATGTCCTTTTTAAATCTTTCTCCTCTCATCTTAAAAAGATGCCCCCTAGTCTTCAAATCCCCCACCCTTGGGAAAAGACACCTGCCATTCACCTTATTATGCCCCTCATGATTTTATAAACCTCTATAAGGTCATCCGTCAACCTCCTATGCTCCAGTGAAAAGAGGTCCCAGCCGATCCAACCTATTTTTATAACTCACACTGTCCATTCTTGGCAGCATCCTGGTAAATCTTTCCTGAACCCTCTTTAGCTTAATAATATCCTTCCTATAACTGGGCAACCAGAACTGGACACAGTGCTCCAGAAGAGGCCTCACCAAGGTCCTGTACAACCTCCATATGACGTCCTAATTCCTATACTCAAAGGTCTGAACAATGAAGCCAAGTGTGTTAAATGCCCTCTTAACTACCCTGTCTACATGTGCCGTAAACTTCAAAGAATTATATAGCCAACCCCCTAGGTCTCTCTTTTCTACAACACTACCCAAGGCCTTACTTTTAATTGTGTAAGTCCTGCCCTTGTTTGTGTCACCAAAATGCAATACCTCTCATTTATCCAAATTAAACTCCATTTGCCACTCCTCAGCCCATAGACCCAATTGATCAAGATCTCTTTGTAATCTTAGATGACCTCCTTTACTGTCCACTATACCGCCAATTTTGGTGTCATCCGCAACGTGCCGATGATGCCTTCTATATTCTCATCTAAACCATTTGTATAAATGATTAGCAAAAGCGGACCCAGCAACCATCTCTGTGAAACACCATTGGTCACAGGTCTCCAGTCTGAAAAAGAACACTCCACCACCACTGTCTCCTGCTGTTAAGCCAATTTTGTATCCAACCGGCAAACTCGCGCTGAATCTCATGTGATCTAACTTTACTAATTAGTCCACCATGCAGGATCTTGTCAAAAGCTTTACTGAAGTCCAAGTAAACAGTGTCTACCACTCTACTCTCATCAATCTGCTTCATTACTTCCTCAAGAAACTGAATCAAGTTTGGAAAACACAATTTCTCTTGCACAAAACCACGCTGACTATCCCTAATCATTCCTCACCTCTCTAAATACATATAAATGTTACCTTTCAGAATTACCACCAACAACTTACCCACCACCAAAGTCAGACTCACAGGTCTATAGCTCCCAGGCTTCTCCTTACATCCCTTCTTAAACAAAGGCAAAACATTAGCCGCTCTCCAGTCATTTGGCACCTCACCCATGTGATGGATGATGCAAATATTTCTGCAAGGGGCCCCACAATATCCTGGGATACACTAGATCAGGTCCCAGAGACTTACCCACCTTTATGTTTTTTAAGACATCCAGCACTTCCTCTTCTGTAATGTGAATGTTTTCAAAACATCAATATTTATTTCCCTGAGTTCTTGAGCCTCCATTTCTTTCTCCAAAGTTAAAAATGACACGAAATATTCATTTAATCTCTCTCCCATCTCTTGAGGTTCAACACAAAGATGACTTCTGTGATCTTTAAAGGGCCTTACTCTCTCTCTAGTCGGTCTCTTGTTCTTAACGTACTTGTGAAATCTCTTTGGATTATCCTTAACCTTATCTGCCAAGGCTATCTGATATCCCCTTTTTGCCCTCCTGATTTCCCTCTTGAGAATGCCCCTACACTCCTTATACTGTTCAAGAGATTCATTTGAATGCAATTGTCTGTATCTAATATATGAATTTTTTTTATTCTTGACTAGAACCTCAATATCTTTTTTCATCCATTGTTATTTAATCCTACCGGCCTTACTCTTCACTCTAACAGAGCATAATGCCTCCGAACTCTTGTTATCACACTTGTGAAAGCCTCCCATTTATCAGACATCGATTTATCTGCAAACAGTCTACTCCAATCAAGTTCCGAAAGTTCCTGTTTCATATTATTAAAATTTGACTTACTCCAATTAAAAACTTTAATCTCTATGCAATGCTTATCCTTTTCCATCACTATTTTAAAACAAACAGAATTATGATCACCAGACCCAAGGTGTTCCCCTATTATCACTTCAGTCCTTACCGAGCCTTATTTCCCAAAAGAAGGTCAAGTTTTGCTGTTTCTATAGAGGAAGATTTACATATTGATAAAGAAAATTTTTTGGAACATATTTAACAAATTCTTCATCATCCAAACCTTTAACACTATGTAACCTCCATCAACCTTACAACCTATCAAGACCTCAACTTTCCTTCAGTTCTGACCCTTTGCACATCCCCAGCTTTCTTCGCCCAGTCATTATTACCCATGCCTTCAGCTGAAGGCCCTAAGCTCTGGAATTTAGCAATTCCTCTTCAACCTCTCCTCATGCCACCTGTTTTCAGATGCTCCTCATAACCTACTTCTGTGATCTTTGCCACATGTCTTCATATCTCCCTCAGTGGTTTGGTATTTCCCTGTGTTTAAAATGCTGCATAAATATCTGGGATGTGTGGCTTATCTTATGAGAAAAGGCCGGACAGCTGGTGTGTCTCGTCATCTCTCTCACTCTTTCCAAGAATAAACATTCGATAAACATACAAATTAGGAGTAGGCCATTCAGCCCTCGGGCATGCTCTGCCATTCAATACAATCATGATGATTTGAGTACTCCACATTCCTGACTAACCCTTGATAACTTTCACCCTCTTGATTAATGAGAATCTATCTACTTCTGCTTTAAAACTATACAACTTGCACCATTGAAGACTCATCACTCTCTGAGAAAAAATATTCTCTTCATCTCTGTCTCACATGGGCATTGCCTTATTTTTAAACAGCGATCCCTGTTTTTAAACTCTGACATAAAAGGAAACATCTTCCCGACATCCACCTCATCACGATCCCTCAGGATCTTATATGTTTTAGTCAAGTCCCCTCTCATCCTTCGAAATTCCAGTGGATACAGGCCAAGCCTGTCCAGCCTTTCCTCATAAAAAAGTAAACCATGCTTTCTAGATATTTACACAGCATTTTAAACATAGGGAAACACCAAACCGCAGAGGGAGATATTAAACAGGTAACAAAGGTCATAGAAGTAGGCTCTCAAGAGCATCTGAAAACAGATGGCCTGAGGAAAGGTTGAAGAGGAATTACCAAATTCCAGAGCTTAGAGCCATCAGGTGAAGGCATGGGCCGTAATGAGCAGGCAATGAAATCTGGGCATGTGCAAAGGGTTAGGATTGAAGGAAACCAAAGATCTTGATGGGCTGTGAGATTAACATAGGTTACAAGTGTAGCTTGGGACATAGAATCATAGAGTCATAGAATCCCATTCAGTCTTTCAAGTCCACAGAAAGCCTCTGAACAGCATCCCACCCAAAACTAGCCCCCTACCCTCTCCCTGCAACCCAGGAACACAAAAGTGAGCAGAGACATCAGATTTGACTCATAAAGTCAGAGAGCTGTACAGCAAGGAAACAAACCCTTCAGTCCAACTCGTCCATGTTGACCAGATATTCTAAATTGATCTGGTCCCCTTTGCTAGCATTTGGTCCCTATCCCTCTAAACCCTTCCTATTCATGTACCCATCCAGATTCCTTTTAAATGCTGTAATTGTACCAACCTCCACCACTTCCTCTGGCAGTTCATTCTATACCTGCACCACCCTCTGCATGAAAATGTTGCTTCTCAGGTCCCTTTTAAATCTTTCCTCTCTCACCTTAAACCAATGCCCTCTAGTTTTGGACTCCCCTACTCTGGGGAAAAGACTTTGGCTATTCACCCTATCCATTCCCCTCATGATTTTATAATCTACTAAAGGGTCACCCCTCAGCCTCTGATGCTCCAGGGAAAACAGCCCCGGCCTAGTCAGCTTCTTCCTATAGCTCAAACCCCACCACCCAAGCCTGTGACAACATCCTTGTAAATCTTTTTGAACTCTTTCAAGTTTCACAACATCCTTCCAAGAGCAGGGAGACAAGAATTGCACACAGTATTCCAAAAGTGGCCTAACTAATGTCCTGTACAGTGTAAAAACATGACCTTCCAACTCCTATACTTAATGCACTGACCAATGAAGGCAAGCGTACTGTACAGTCCCTGCACTGAAAAAGACATTCGATGGCCCCTGGGCTTCCGGAACATTCTATGATTCCCCACTCACCAGGTTTCTCTGTAATGGATGTTTCAGGTCCAAATTCAGTTCCAAACATTGGCCGGATTGTGAAGACGTACTCTCTCCCAAGTTGCAAGTCGGTGATCTGGTAGGTACTGATGGTTTCTGGTACAGTGACAGATTGCTGTTCTTTTTGCGCTGAAAGGTATAAATATTATGGGATTACAGGGAGGTGTCAGATTTCAGACACTAATGAGCAAACACTAATCCTCAACAGTCCACTATGAGCAGTTATTTTTATTCTTTCTTGGGATACGAGGTTCACTGGCAAGGTATTGAGCGTCCCAGGTCATCCTTGAGAAGGTACAGCCAGAAGGAATAATTACATGAAACTGACTGAAAACAGCAACTGTATGTAACTTGCCACCACCCACAGTCATGGACATGTGCTAGGGATGGCACCAAGTGTACGTCTGCAAAGTGAGACGTGTCTAGAAACAAGCAGCTGATTGGTTTGTGCAATTGTGACCAGTTGTGGATGCCCAAGTTCATCAGCCTGATGCCAACTCTCTGATGCCAACTCTGACTGGTTGCTGGCCAGATTGTTGTGAACAATGCAGCCTTTGAACTGCTTGATGGGGAGATGCTAAGTCTCCCACCCTGAAGCCTGAAGGAAGACAGTTATTTTCTCTCACCAGTCGCTGCAAACCGTTGCCTTTAACCAATAACTAAGAGACTTTGCAGCTACTGTGCCAGTCATCCTGTGCCTCCTTCAAAGAAGAATTAGAACCTGGGGAAAAGAGATTGAGAAACGCAAACTCCTGCCAAGCCAAATGGATTAACTCTGTGAATACTGAGGGCTATTGTGATTGCATTGCGGTTCTCAGTTACTTTTCCCTGTCTGTGTGTTTCTGAATGTGTCTGCCCGTCTGTATGTCTAGGGATTTTAAGAAGGGGTTAGAGTTTTAACTAATACAGCCACACTCATTCACCTTGCCAGCCCCTCACACTCACTGATTATTCGCCAGCCTGCCCACTCACCCACACCTAGTCATTTCTATAAAAAAACATAATTTAATGCACAATAATTTGCTGTTAAACATTACCCACCACACACAGCCAACAAAAAAAATGCATGACAGAACCACGTGTTAATTCTCATCAGTCCCACTTTCATCAGTCTCTGTACATGTATTTTATACATAATCCTTAAACCATGCAGGTCTTCTTATTATACACATTGCATGCTATGGTTGGCAGTTCATGTGGCATCTGCCTGTTCCTCGGATGATGTTCCTTCAGAAGGGAATGCCATGCCCATCGCAAGTGCTGTCACCATGGCAATTGTTGCTGCTGAGCCATTTTTGTTGTTGGGAAACAGTGGAACTCTGGGACTGATGGCCTTTTTGTGAAATTGGTGATGTCACATCTTCCTCATCAGCTGACTGCAGAGGTAGAGCAGTTGTGTGCATGTCTCTGCTAAGATAACAATATGTCTGCTTGTTCAAATTTATCATACGCCATTGGAGTGACAGCTGAGGTCCCAAATTGCCTCAGCACTGACTCGGGATAGAGTGTGATGACGATGTGAGATGTCAAATTTCCCAATCATTTATGAAGCACTTAAATTCTTCACTCACAGACTGAGCACCATTGTTGCTCACAACAATGTCTGGAATGCTGTAATGACTGAAGTGTGCTTTCAGTGAGGTGAGAGTTCCAGCCTTTGACATCATGACCACTATTGACTCAGTGCTGTATCAAAGAGCCCCACCAAGACTGGAATCAATGCGAATCGGGGGCAAACTCTCTACCGGGTATATAGGAAGACGGTCATGATTGCTGAAGGTCAATCATCTCAGCTCCAGGACATCGCTGTAGAAATTACTCAGGGCAGTGTCCTTGACACAACCATCTTTAGCTGCTTCATTGATGATCTTCCCTCCATCATAAGGTCAGGATGTTCGGCAATGATTGCACAATGTTCAGCACCATTCATGACTCTTCAGATACTGAAAGAGTCCAAATTCAAATGCAACAAGATCTGGACAATATCCAGGTTTGGGTTGACAAGTGGCAAGTAACATTCGTGCCACACAAATGCCAAGCAACGACCATCTCCAACACATGACAATCTAACCACCAACCCCTTGATAAACAACAGTGTTACCATCATTGAATTCCCCTTTATTGATTGGGGTTACCATAAAACTCAACTGGGAGGGGGTTAGTTGGGGGAGCAACGTGCTCCTACCATCATCCATGATCCGTCCAGGATCTTCGTCAATGGCTGGTTGGCTTGCTTAGCTCATCCGTTGCAATCACTACACTGGCTGATTTCATTGTTCACGTTTGGCCAGAAACTCTTGTCTTTCTAGGGATGAGAAGCTGTGAAAGTGTTACAATGACTTATTGGATTCACGATGAACCTAGCAAACTTCATCAGAGTGTGAGCCTCCTCGGCGTAAGTTAGCCGTGTAAAGATGTGCTAATGCTGTTGGAGCACAGAACAAGGGCAGTCTGAATTAGGATTGAAGTGCTGTTAGCACTCTGCTGAGTTACTACAACGTCAATGATGAAAGCTCCGCGCAGTTTGATATTTGCAAGACAGAATTTGCGCAACACTCATGTGACAAGAACAGCCAACTGTACTTGCATCCAGAGCGTTAATATAAACTGAACAGCTAAAGGCAAAGGGTGCCTGGCTATTGTCTTCGCTTGTAGCATTGTAATCAGCGTCTTGTTTGCAAGAGACAAACTGACAGGAGAACCTGAGTACAGGCCATTTCCAAAGGTGTTTCTCAGTCTGCTTCTGTACGCTCTGAAACATCAGCAAAGAATGGTACTTTGTCTGATGTCCTCCATGCTGCTTTTATTTAATTCATTCAGTCGTGGGACAAGGGCAGCGCTGGTTATTGCACATCCCTAACTGTCCAGCAGGAACTTAAGTGTCAAACACATTGCTGTGGGTCTGGATTTACACGTAGGCCAGACCTGGAAAAGATGACAGATTTTCTTCCTTAAAGGGCATTAGTGAACCGTTTTAATCTGACAATGAATGAAAGCTCATGGTCACTTTGACAGGGATTAACTTTCAATTGTAGATTTATTCATTAATCAAACGTAATTTCTACCAATTGCTGCGGTGGGATTTGAACCCACATCCCAAAAATATGTGCTCGACATTCCCAGTTCAGTGACATTATCACCATTGCCACCCTAACTGCATCCTTGCTATTGGCTTTAACCACATGGGGAGGTGGTGGCCCCGTGGTATTATCGCTGGACTATTAATCCAGGGACCCAGGTGATGTTTTGGGGGCCTGAGTTCAAATATTGCCATAGCAGACGGTGGAATTTGAATTTAATAAAATTTCGGGAACTAAGAATCTAATGATGGCCATGAATCCATTGTTGATTGTTGGGGAAAAACCCATCTGGTTCATTAATGCCCTTTAGGGAAGGAAACTGCCATCCTTACCTGGTCTGGGCCTATATGTGACTCCAGACCCACAGCAATGGGGTTGACTCTGAATTGTCTTCTGGGCAATAAATAGCCAGCATCGCCCTCATCCTGTTAATGAATAAAGGAAGATAACACTTCCTGTGGTACTGAGTTGCACAGGGTCATCATACTCTGAGTTAACAGGTTTTCCCTGAATTTATCAGGGACTATCAAATACTTTTGGTCCCTATTTTTTTGTGAACAGGTGGGATTCTTCCCCACCACTGAATTCAGGGTCGTCATTAGATTCTTAACTGTGAATTTCCTTCTGGGATTTAAATTTCTGCCATGACAGGATTTGAGGTAAGGTCCCCCTGGATTAACAGTCTAGCGATAATACCACCAGACCATAGCCTCCCTATTTACATTCGGCAGTTGACAAACAAGATGACAAAGAAGTGAGATCTGATCTTAGTCTTGTTGCCAAGGCCAGACAGTGATTAGAACAGCAATGTCGTTCTGTAATGCTTTTCTTCCTTAAAGACTTACAGAGAAAGGTCAATCATTTGTAAGCATTTCTATATTTGAACTTACAGGTAGCGAGTCTCCAAGAAAGGATGTAGCTGGTAGCTCCAGGAACACGGGACCAGCCCAGTGTCATTTTGCCAATGTCGACATCGGTCACTCGGAAATCCTGCACCTTCTCAGCCTGAGCTGCAAACAAAGTAACAAGAGAACTTTCAGAAACCAGGTCCCCTGAACGTTACCTAGATATTTGAGTTTTCTCTTGTTATTGTTTTGTAACTTAAAGTGGTGCCAAATTGTGGCGACAGAATACTTTTTTCATTGGGACAATAAAATCATTCAATTAATTCAGTTGTTAGGTTTTCTGGTTAATAAAACCACCCCCTTGCTTGTTACTACAGCACTTTGGAATGTTCTGAGATCATGAAAGGTATTATGGAAATAAAGCAATCATACCAGAAACTCAGTAAATCCAGGTGAAGTCACTATAGTCCCAGAAAGCTGTTCGCTCACTACGGAAAGATGACTGGAATTAAGTTTAACCAGAGAGTTACCCACTTCATAATAATCTCAGCCTCCTGTGGGAGTTGAACCAACACAGTTGGTATCACTCTGCAGCACAAACCAGCCATCCAACCAACCGAGCTAACCACACATTAAATTGTACCTGTAGCAGCCGTAATTGTTGTAGGGGTCCCTTCACGGTTCCCGAAAAGTGAGGAGATTTGAATGATGTAGCTCATCCCTGGCTGCAGGTTCAAGATGTCAAACGTGTCAGTGTTTGCCGTAACCAGCCGAGTGGTCTCTGGCCCACCTGTACGCAGAGGTTCATTCATTAGTTACCCCATCTACTTCAGATCCAAACAAATACAGCATGCAGCTAATGCTACGTGTGTGTGTCTGTGTGTGCGCATGTGTGTGTGTCTATGTGTGTCTGTGTTTGTGTCTGTGGGTGTTTGTGTATGTGTGTGTGTTTTTGTCTGTGCGTGTGTGTGTGTGTGAGAGAGAGAGAGGGACATAGTGAGTGTGTGTGTGTGTGTGCGTGTGCGCGCAAGTGTGTGTCTGTGTGTGAGAGAGACAGGGACGTAGTGAGTGTGTGTGTGTGTGCGAGTGTGTGTCTGTGTGTGTGTGACAGAGAGGGACATAGTAAGTGTGTGTGTGTGTGTGTGTGAGTGTGTGTGTGTGAGAGAGACAGACACAGTGAGTGTGTGTGTGCGTGAGTATGTGTGTGTGTGCGTGAGTATGTGTGTGTGTGTCCGTGTGTGTGTGAGAGAGAGAGACATAGTGAGTGTGTGTGTGTGTGTGCGAGTGTGTGTGTGAGAGAGACAGACACAGTGAGTGTGTGTGTGCGT
>JAHRHZ010000065.1:6125352-6154561 GCA_024137785.1 Ginglymostoma cirratum
GTGTGTGTGTGTGTGTCTGTGTGTGTGTGTCTGTGTGTGTGAGAAAGAGTGAATGAAAGAAGCGTATTGTGTGTTTGTGTGTGCATGTGGTTTTGTACAAGCAAGGAAGTTATACTAAACCTTTGCAACACATTGATGAGGTTCTAGTTGTCGGATTGTGGTTACTACAGGGCATAGACCATGGTAAGGATGTCAAGGCCTTGGAGAGGGTGCAGGGGAGATTTAGCCAAATGAAATGATATCACTGTCCCAGGACTGTAGTTACATGGAGCAACTGGAGAAATTTGGTTTGCTCACTTTGGAGCAGAGACAGCTGAGAGGAGACCGAGATCGGGGTGTAGGGGATTACCAGGGGCATAGACATGGTGGAAAACACTTGTGGTCCTTAGTTAGAGGCTCATTAACACGGTGGCATAATTTTAAGGTGAAAGACTGGAGGTTTCAAGGGGACTTGAGGAAAAGCATTTTCACCCAGAGGGTGGAGGGGTTCTGGAATGCGGTGCTTGGAGCGTAACTGAGGCAGGAAACCTCACAACCTTTAAAATGTACTGGGATAAGCATTTAGAATGTCATAACATTCAAGGCCAGGGACCATGTGCTAGAAAGTGGGACTAGTGCAGATTCACAGTTAATTTTTCAGTGCAGACTTAATGGGCTGAAGGGTCTCTTCTGTACTGTATGACTCATTGATTCTAAGATGAAGGGAGGGAATTGATCGATCTGTTCAAATCCAGGAGTATTTCAGAAGAATAAAGTGTCTCTAAGGATTTCTTTATCATCCATGGGAATGTGGGCATCACTGGCCGGGCTAACACTGTCGTACATCCTTATTTGCCCTGGAACTAAGTAGCTTGCTCACCCATTTCAGAGGGCAGTTAAGAGTCAACAAGCATTGCTGTGGGCCTGGAGTCACATGTAGGCCAGACCAGGTAAGGATGGCAGATTTCCTTCCCTAAAGGACATTAGTGAACCAGATGGTTTTTTTGAAAGTGACTTTCAGAGCAGAATATTAAAAGCATGAAAAGATTTACCTTCTGCCAGTCTCCATTGGATTCTGTATCCAGAGCTTCCTGGCACACTACTCCAAGTGATCTGAATCCGTTTGGTCGTTGAACCGATGATGCGGAGACCCTGAACCGTTCCCAGAGGACGTTCAACAGCAGCTGTAGTTGGGGTGAAGAAAACTACTGGTCAACATTGATATATGTACACCATGGAGAAGCAGTTAAGTGGGATGGGTATGTTCACACATGGCCTCACTGAAGGATTGCAGATTTTGAAGATATTGGACTAGCTGCATTGCTGTGGAAAACAGGGCCCATGTTTCAAATCGGGAAATAAGGAGAGTTACCTCATGCCACTTGCACGGAGAGCACCTGGAGTTAAATCCGAGGAATGAGATTATAGGATCACTATATACTGACAGGCTATTCAACACATGTTAGAACACAAGAACATAGGAACTAGGAACAGGAGTAGGCATTCAGCCTCTTCAGCCTGCTCTGCTATTTAATACGATCATGGCTGATCTCATCTCTGCATCAACCCCACTTTCCCACCACGCACCATAACCCTTCAATCCATTTCTAATTAAAAACCTGTCTATCTCCACCTCAAATTTACTTCATGTCGACCATTCTCTGGGGAAATGAATTCCACAGATTCACGACCTTTTGAAAGACGTAAATTTTCCTCATCTCTGCTTTAAATCTGTAACTCCTTATACAAAACTGTGACCTCTCGTTCTAGATTAGCCCACATGAGGAAATGTCCTTTCCGAGTGTAGTTTCTCAATCCCCTTTAGCATCCTGTATACATTAATTAGATCTCCTCTCTTTCTTCTAAACTCCAGAAAGAATGTGCCTAAACTGCTCAATCTCTGACATAAGACAAACCCCTCATCTCTGGAATCAATCTAGTGAGCCTCCTCTGAACTGCCTCCAATGCAACCAAATCCCTCCTCAAGTAAAGGGAATGAAAATTGTACACAGTTGGACAGGTGCGGTCTCACCAATGTCTTGTTCACAGACACGGCAACACTTTCCTACTTTTATACTCTATTCCTTTAGCAATAAATGCCAAAACTGCATTTCCTTCCTTATTACCAACTGTCCCTGCATACTCGTTTTCTGTGATTCATGCAGTAGGACACCCAGATCTCTCTGCACTGTAGCACTCTGACATTTCTCTCCATTTAGACAATAAGTTGCCTTTCTGTTCCTCCGACCAAAATGGACAACCTCACACTTATCCACGTTAACCTTCGTCTGCCAAGTTTTGGCTCATTCATTGAAACAATCCATATTCATTTGTAAATTTCTTGCTTGTTTATTACAACTTACTTTCCCATCCCTTTTGGTGTCATCTGCAAATTTGCCTATTGTAGTTTCTATCCCTGCTTCCATACATTGTAAATAGTTGAGGTCTGAAGACCAAACCCTGTGGCATCCCATGTAGTTCATTCGCATAAATAAATTGCTTCTGAACAGATTTCTGGAATTTGACTTGCATCGCTCAGTTTGTACCTCATCCACTCTGTTTAAAGTCGAGATGTTTGATATCAATCCTAAATATGTCTTCTTATGACTTAACTAAAATTCAATGTAACCTAATTACGTGTGTCCAGTACTGGGTGCCAGATTATGGGAAAAATGTGATTACATTGGACAGAACGCAGAAGTAATTTACAAGAATGGTCCCAGGTATATGAGAAACTTCAGTGTTGAGGATAGATTGAAGAAGTTAGATCTGTTCTCTTTCGAGAGAAGAAGGCTGAGATGAGATCTCATAGAGGTTTTCAAAATCACAAGTGGGCTGGATAGAGTAGACAGGGAGAAGCTGTTCCTGCTCATAAAAGGGTCAAAAACGAGGGGGCATAGATTTAAAGTAATTTGGAAAAGAAGCAAGTGTAATGTGAGGAAGAACTCTTTTTCCACTCAGTGAATAGTTAAGGTATATTTTACACTCCTCAGAAATGAGGTGGCAGCAGGTTCAATTGAGACATTGAAGGGATGATTATTTGGAGGAAAATACTGTGCAAGGGTATGGGGAGAAGGCAGGAGATCAGCACGAGGTAATGGTATTTGTTTGAAGAGCTGGTGCAAGCACAATGGCTCCCATCTACGCTGTTACAATTCTGTAATTCTGAGATTTTGTAATTTGCCTCAAAGAACACTTGCTAGACACCCACCATCCAGGCTCAGTAAACCAAGCTCCACCCTCTACAATGTTTATACCATTCCCAGACCTCCTCAGTTTTCCACATCAAACAAATACGCTGTGTTGTTGCAGCACGGGCGTCATCAGAGAACGGCCGAGAAAGAAACCGTTGCATTTCCTGACAGAAAGTAACTATTTACATCAAGGAATATAGATGAAAGAGCAGGGCAGGGACACGGATCATTGGCTGAATGACGATTCCACAAAACCAGCCAGTGACAGACAACAGTCAGGCTGAGCAATACAGTCTGTCCCTGTGATGGACTTACGGGTGGTTGCCGTTATCGTGACAGGCTGTCCTTCTCGATTTCTGATCAATGCAACAACTTTCACGAGGTAATTAACTCCGCCTTGCAAATCCGCAATATCAAACGTCGTTACATCTCCGGGTACGACTCTAGTGATCTCAGGTCCTCCTGCAGATTGAAGGAAAACAACAAATCACCCATTTCTGAAGAAGGGTCCTGACCCGAAACGTCAGCTTTCCTGGTCCTCTGGCCTGCTGTGTTCCTCCAGCTCCACAATGTGTTATCTCAGACTCGAGCATCGGCAGTTCTTACTATCACCAAATTGTGTTGATATTTCCCAAGTTTTTTTAAAATTTGTTTGTAGAATGTGGGTGTCGCTGGCTAGACCAGCATTCATTGCCCATTAAAGAGTCATAAACTTTGCTGTGGGCCTGGGGTAAAGTGTTGGCCAGACCAGGTAAGGACTGCTGTTTCCTTCCCTAAGGGACATTCGTGAACCAGATGGGCTTGTCCCGACAATCAACAACGGTTCCATGATCATCATTGAAGTCTTAACTCGGGATTTTTCTCTCAAATTTAATTCAAATTCAGCCATCTGCCATAGCAAGATTCAAAACCAAGGCCCCCAAAATACTACTTGGGGCTCAGGATTGATGGTCTAGCAACAATACGACGAGGGCCCCTACCTTCCCATAAACACTGAAATAGAAAGGTACAGTTTATTCTGCCAAAATCCGGGGACCCCTTAGATCTTCAGTCCAACCCTCTCCCAACTGAGCTATTTTACCACAGGATCCCTACAGTGCAGAAAAAGACCATTCAGCCCATTAAGTCTGCACCAGCCCTCTGAAGAGCATCCCACTCAGACCCGGCAACTCTACATTTCCCATGGCTAAACCATCTAGCCTACATATCCCTGGACACTATGGGGCGGTTTCCCAAAGCCAATCCACCTAACCCACACAGGTTTGGACTGGGGGAGGAAACCAGAGGAAACCCACGCAAACACAGGGAGAATGTGCCAACCTCCACACAGACTGCTGCCTGAGGCCAGAACTGAACCTTGGTCCCAGGTACCGTGCAGTAGCGGTACTAACCACTGAGCAACCATGCCATTACATTTAGGCTGACAGAATCAGGAAGCACGTATTTTGCCAAAACCCAGGATTGGACCAGGGACCCTTAGATCTTCAGTCTAATGCTCTCCCAAGTGAGCTATTTCAGCAGACAAGATAACTTTTGGGTTACATCTGTCATTTGGGACTCGAGTGTTTTTTAACTTTCATTTACAGGAAAGTCACTGGCATTTCAGCAATAAACGTCCATCCCCAACTGTCTTTGAGCCACTTTCTTGAGTTGCACACAGGGCTACATCAGAGGGTGATTAAAAGTCAACCACATTGCTCTGGGTCTGGAGTCACACGGAGGCTAGATCGGATAAAGACGGCAGATTTCCTTCCCTAAAGGACCCAGGTGGGTTTTTAACAGGATTTATGAGTTTCAAGATCATGATCATTGATAGAAAGTCCTTCCCTGCTTTAACAAAAGGGACCTACCATCACTGCGCTTCCAACTGATGCGGTAAGACGTGGCTTCGGGAACCCCGACCCAAGACACTCGCAGGACATCACTACGGGCTTCAAGCACTCGAACATCGCTGACGCCGGCTACGTGACCCTCTTTTGAGGCTGTGACAACAGAAGAGGTCACCCAAAAGCATGCACATCAAGCTGCAATCCAAGACAATACAGCATTCCGATGTTTAAAATGGTCCTAAGACATGCAATCAAACTCGAAATGGCTTTCACATGTAATAACATAAAAAGTAGGAGCTTGAATAGGCCATTAGGCCCATTGAATTTCTTCTGTAATTCAGTAAGTTTGATCTTCTGCCTAACGCAACCTTCCCACACCATCCCCAAATCCCTTAACTATTGACCTCTGCCTTAACTATATTCAACAACTGAGCATCACGTCCTTCTTGGGCAGAGAATTCCTCAGGTTGACAAGACTTAAAGTGAAGAAATCTTTCCTCAACTCAATCCTAAAAGGCCAAAATCTTCTTCAAAGCTTGTCATCCCATGTTGTAGACTTCCCGGCCATTTTAGGTAGATTACCTCTTAGAGTCAGAGAATCAAAGAGTCATGCAGCACAGAAACAGAACCCTTGGTTCAACTCATCCATGCCCACCAGGATTCCTAAACTGAACTGGTCCCATTTGCCGGCATTTGGTCCGTATCCCTCTAAACATTTCCTATCCATGTACCCATCCAAATGTCTTTTAAATGTTGTAATTGTACCCACCTCTACCACTTCCTCAGGCAGCTTGTTCCATATACGCACCACCCTTTATGTGAAGAAGTTCCCCCTTAGGTTCCTTTGTAAATTTTTCCCCTCTCTTCCTCTAGTTTGGGACTCCCCTAGCCTGGGAAAAAGGCCTTGGCTATTCACCCTATCAATGTCCCTCATGGTTTTATAAACCTCTCTAAGGTAACCCCTCAGTATCCAAACTCCAAGGAAGATAAATCTCGTCCCTCTGTTTCTCCTCATTTGTTAACCCAGAGATTATTCCAGGGAGGCTTGTTATCATCAAATTAGGGGAAGCTTTCCAAGCATTTTCCCATTGTGGTGTGATTTCGAGACTTGAAAATTGTAGAGATGCCCCAGTGAGAGCTGTCACAATGGGAGGACAGCTGTACAGCTGTTATAACTTGATCAACGCAGCACAGAAACCTGAGAGCTGACTGCCTCAAAATTGCAGCTCCCACATTTTGTGCAGTATTCCTCGAGATCCAAACAGCATAGCGTACTTCAAGTGTGATCTCATCAAAATTTTGCTTTTATTCATTCGTGGGATTTGGGCATCACTGGCCAAAACAACATTTATTGTCCACCCCTAACGTTCACCTGAAGGGCAACAATATTGCTGTAGGTCTGGAGTCACATCTAGGTCAGCCCAGGTACAGATGATTGATTGGGAACAAAAGCAGAAGTTGCTGGAAAAGCTCAGCAGGTCTGGCAGCATCTGTGAAGAAAAAATCAGAGTTAGCGTTTCAGGTCCAGTGACCCTTCCTCAGTACTGGAACCGAAACGTTAACTCTAATTTTTTCTTCATAGATGCTGCCAGACCTGCTGAGCTTTTCCAGCAACTTCTGCTTTTGTTCCTGATTTACAGCATCTGCAGTTCTTTCGATTTTTATTACAGATGATAGATTTCCTTCCTTTGAGGACATCAGTGAACTACCTGGGTTCTTGAACAATAATCAAGACTCAATATTATCATGCTGGAGAGGGCTCAGAAAAGATTTACCGGGATATGGCCGGGAATGGAGGGTTTGAGTTAAAGAAGCTGGATGGGCTGGGACTTTTTTCACTGGAGGAATTGGCCTTGCAAGAGCTTATGAAATCATGAGGGGTACAGGATAAGATGAATGGCGGGTGTCTTTTTCCTAGGATAGGGGATTGCAAGACCTGGGGGCATGTTTTTAAGGTGAGAGGAGAAAGATTTGAAGAAGATGGCACGGTGGCTCAGTGGTTAGCACTGCAGCCTCGCAGCGCCAGGGACCCAGGTTCAATTTCAGCCTTGGGTGATTGTCTGCGTGGAGTTTGCACGTTCTCCCTGCGTCTGCGTGGGCTTCCTCTGGGTGCTCTGGTTTCCTCCCACAGTCCAAAGATGTGCAGGTTAGGTGGATCGGCCATGCTAAATTGCCTGTAGTGTTTGGGGGGGTGGGTCTGGGTGGGATGCTCTGAGGTTCAGTGTGGACTTGTTGGGCCAAAGGGCCTGTTTCCACACTGTAGGGGATTCTATAAGTCATGAGGGGCAATTATTTTCACACACAGAGTGGTTTATGCGTGGAACGAACTTTCGGAGGAAGTGGTGGATGCGGGTGCAGTTACAACATTTAAAAGACATTTAGATAAGTCAGTGAATAAGAAATGCTTGTCAGGATATGGGCCAAACACAGTTTGGGATAATGATCAGCATGGGCTGGTTGGACCAAAGTGTCCGTGCCTGTGTTGAATGACCCTATCACTAAGGCGTGATCATCATTAGACTATTTTATTTTGGGCTCCCCAGACTTTTCAAATCAAATTCAGATTTCACTACCTACTGTGGTGAGATGTGAACCCCTGGTCCCCAGGACATTAGCCACAGGTTCTGGAGTCCACACCCAGTGACATTCCCTACAACAATGTCACCCTGACAGGGCTAGCAACAGTAAGGTCACTTTACTCATACATAGTAATCCCTTAGGAACAAGAGCTACCATTTCGTTTCTTCCCGGTACTCTGTTCACTGTATTTTCTTCTGAGGAAACACGGTCGCTTTTATTTTGAAAGGCATGTATTTATTTTCGACGCTTGTTTTTCCTGATCCAGCCCCTTTCCTGGAAGGGATCATGTTTGGTGTATTTTTTTTTCATCTCTATTCCCAAAACCCATTCACAGTTTTAGAATCATTACCAGGTACTCACCAGTCCTTGTCATAATAGTGGCAGGAATGCCTTCTCTATTTCCAACTATTGGAGTGATTCTGACTGCATACACAGTGTTGGGTTTTAACTTCTGGATGTTAAATGATTTGACATCTCCACTCACCGTGCTGCTCTCCTCAACTCCTGAATTAACAAACACAATATTTACTGTAGAAGCAGCAATGCTGTGTATTTATTCTATATATGTATAATAATTATACTTTTAATACCGTACGACATCTCAAATCACATGAACGTTGAACTTTACAGACGTTTTAAATGTCCTCTTTAGCTTAAACTGAAACAGACGTTCACAAAAGGGACAAAACAAAGTTGCTGGAAAAGCTCAGCAGGTCTGGCGGCATCTGTGAAGGAGAAAACAGAGTTAACGTTTTGGGTCCGGTGACCCTTCCTCAAGGTTAACTCTGATTTTTTCTTCACAGATGCTGCCAGACCGGCTGAGCTTTTCCTGCAACTTTGTTTTTGTTCCTGATTTACAGTATCCACAGTTCTTTCGGTTTTCACAAAAGGCAGAAGGTAGAGTTATGATCAATAAGTGCTTGGAGACATGTTCATGCGAGCCAGTGACCAAGGGGAGAAACTTAAAACAGAAATCTACTGAAATACCCAGAAATAAGAAATACTTTTGCATGGTGCGTCACGGAAAAAATTGGCTACATGACTCCAGGTTGTAGTCCAACAGCTTTATTTAAAATCACAAGCTTTCGAAGCGCCGTTCTTTCATCAGGTGAAGTGGAGGGAAGTGCACACAATATATAGGTGGAAAGATAATGGCAGGATAATTCCAGATAATTAAGAATGTCAACAGATAAGTACAAACAGTAGGAGTAGAGTGTCAATAGGCTGAATAACAAGTTTTTGCAGAGAACTGGGAGTGTCAACAGATTAATACAACTAGTGTGAGTAAAGTGTTGACAGCTATATAACAGGCGCAAAGGGATGATCTATGAACCAATTAATTAAGGCAGAGAGATAATTACAAATAATCAAAAGTAGAAACAAACCATTTGGCTGGGATAACATGAGTAGGTATCAGAATCACATGACAAGGGTCTGACAAAAGTAACAAGTCATCGAAAACTGTACAAACTAATTAAGGCAGAGAGCTAATCATAAGCAACAAAGATAATGCTGTCAAAACAGGGCAGAGGGGAAGATTTTACAAACGCAGCAAAGTACGGTGGGGTTACATGTAGCGAAACATTTTTTTTTTCAGAAGCAGAGACACTAAGAAGATGCTGCTCTGGAAATGCAGAGAAGGCTGTTTTGCATCAGCAACCAGGCAGGATGCCGGTGAGAATGCCTTTTCTGTTCAAAAGGAAGAGAACACACAGGCTCTTTGGAGATTTAAGGGACAGAAAGACGGAGTTGTAGGTCTTGTTGGTGAAAGCTGGATCCAGAGATTTAATCTGAGCGGAATTCTTTTGAGCTGAAAGTTTCCACTTCGTGTGACAGGCAGAAATTAGCTCGCTGAAGATATGGAAATAACTTTAGAACAGTTCCCACAATGCTAAATATCTGCCAGATGTGCGGCACACAATAAAAGGAATTGTAAAACATAGTTTGATTGTTTTACCTAATTAATGCAGAAGTACCTATTATTTAATTAAATGTATTAGTTGCCTATTAATTCATGTTTGATGTTTAAACGCATTCCTGCGAAATGCCTTCTGTAATGTCAAGATCCCTATTGTTTGCAATGATAAAAGTCTTAAAACATGAAGCCTTATTTTTCAGTTCTTTCCACTGGTCACTGGGAACTTAATTACCATTTAAAAATTATTGGCCTCGATCAGGATCTTAACATTACAGAAAGCACTTCACAGCAGTGTATTCAAACAATATTAGATGCCAAGGCTCATGAGGAGATATCAGGACAGGTGACCAACAGCTTGGTTAATGCGGTAGGTTGTAAGAGATGGGAAGGGTTCCATATGACCAGCCTGAACAGAATTCATAACACCATGCAGGTGCTTTTGTTACTATCTACCTACACAGTTTATACATCATTAATGGGGCCAATATTTATTGCCTATTGACCTGAGAAGGTGAATCTTAGAATCCCTACAGTGTGGAAACAAGCCCTTCAGCCCAGCAAGTCCACACCAAGTCTCACAGCATCCCATCCAGACCCATCGCCCTGTAACCCACCTAATATACACACCCCTCAACACTATGGGCAATTTTCCACCTAGCCTGCACATTTTTGGACGGTGGGAGGAAACCGGAGCACCCAGAGGAAATCCACGCAGACTTGGGGAGAATGTGCAAACTCCACACAGACAGTCACCCGAAGGTGGCATCGAACCTGGGTCCCTGGTGCTGTGAGGCAGCAGTGAGCCACCGTGCTGCCCCCAAATGATTCTTAATGAATCACTGAGCGACCATCTTCAGTGAATACCAGAAAGTTAACCACATTGGCATGGAATTGGAGGCACATTTATGCCAGACCAGGTAAGGATCCTCTCGCATCCTCCCACCCAGGCCATTAGTGAACTAGCTGGGTGTTTACGGCAATCCCACCGCTCTGTGCTCACGAAGGGCAGATATTTCCCCTCATTCATTAAGGCATGGAGGTGGGCACTTTAGGTGATAGCTGACATGCCACCCTCACCAGATCGCCCACTAATCTGCTCATTTTTAGACTGCCAGGCAATCATGAGCAAGTACCTTCCCCTATCACAGACCTTGACACTGACAAAATAAAAACCAAAAGAACTGCGGATGCTGTAAATCAGGAACAAAAACACAGTTGCTGGAAAAGTTCAGCAAGTCTGGCAACATCTGTGGAGGAGAAAACAGACTTAACGTTTCGGGTCTGGTGACCCTTCCTCAGAGCAGTTCTGAGGAAGGGTCACCGGACCCGAAATGTTAACTCTGTTTTCTCCTTCACAGATGCTGCCAGACCTGCTGAGCTTTTCCAGCAACTCTGTTCTTGATACTGACAACCCAGGTCACCAGAAGGTATCGGTCAATCAGATACCAATCAAAGGCCATCTGCTTCTACATCCTAAAATAAATCAGTTCCCCTCCAAGCCACTCACCATCCTGACTTGGAAATATATCGCCGTTCCTTCACTGTTGCTGGGTCAATATCCTGGAATTCCCTCCCTTAAGGGCATTGTGGGTCAACCCACAGCAGGAGGACTGCAGTGGTTCAAGAAGGCAGCTCACCATCACCTTTTCAAAGGGCAACTAGGGACAGGCATTAAATGCTGGCCCTGCCAGCGACACCCACGTCCCAAGAATGAATGAGAAAGAAAAAGTTGTGACCTAGTCCTCGGGGGATCCAGTGGTAAGAAGGTACGAATTTTTTCTCTTCTTCTTGCTGTGTTACGGGAAGGGAAGTGTCTGGGTGGGTCAGAGGCAAAGGTTTTCAGAGACCACTCAACGGTCCATCATCTGTCACTCCATTTGACCCCACATTGGGTCAGTTGGAGGTTCAGAAATTTCTGAAGAAGCGTCCAGACCCAAAACATCAGCTTTCCTGCTCCTCTGATGCTGCCTGGCCTGCTGTGTTCATCCAGCTCTACACCTTGTTATCTTATCACCCTATACTGCCCCCAGGGAGGTAAGTTGAGGCCCTCAAGAAATCATTAATTGATGACCATCAGGGTTTTAATCACTGGCCTGTGACCTTCTCATCCAGAACCAAATTGCTGATATGGCAAATTTCCCTCCACGCTAACCTTGCCCAATTATTTCCCTTTCTCTAAATCAGGGAAAATCACCCCCTTATGGGCTTTATTTTCAGCTTTCTTTCATCAAACTGAACTCAGATTCTCAACCTGCGATAGTAAGATTTGAACTTCTGTCCTCTGGACGATTAGGCCAGGGACAGGACCTTTATGCTAATGCTTAAGACTGCAAAAGATCTGACCCTGGGACCACCCACCACCAAAACCCCCCCAACCCCACCCCCGTCACCAGCCGGTGTACATTTCAGAACATGGTCAAATCCCAGAGAAGCTCACCATCAGCACTTTTCCATGTGATTTTATAGGCAGATGCCATGCCTACTCCCATCCACGTGATCCGGAGCATGTTCCGTCGAGTCTCAGTCACTCGCACATTGGTCACATCGCCAACAATGGGATCTTTTTGTGAAAGGACACAGAAATATATTTGTCATTGAGTCACACAGTTTCTAATTTTACATGGAATCAGAAGCATGACTAAGGTCCCTTTTCGTTCCTCCCAACCAGACCCAAACCAGTGTCCAGGTCATTTCCTTATACCCAAATAAACCCCAGGGTGGGGGGCCTATCCTTGGAAGAGCCTCTCACCTGTTGACAGGGAGGAGAGGACCAGCTTCTGCCCCCAAAGGTAAGGGTTCCCAGGCAGTTAGAAAGGCCAATGCTGGCTGTGTTGTGTCTGCTCTGTTCAGTTTTCATGTTGCTGGTAAAGGTGACATGAATTACACATCCATAATGCCCTTGAGATTCTCACCCGGGGAGACTGCTGAGGATAACAGAAAGAGGCCATAGCCTTGTCAGCTGGGAGAGGCGTTTCTGGGATTGGGGCTTTTGTAGATTGCTGCAGCAAAGTGCAGGCACCTTTAGAATTGTACGCTGCACAGCTGGCCATTTGGCCCATTATAATTTTGACTGAACTAGCACTGCTGCCTCACAGCACCAGCGACCCAGGTTCGATTCCAGCCTCGGGCAACTGTACATGTGGAGTTTTCACATTCTCCCCGTGACTGCATGGGTTTTCCTCCCGGGTGCTCCAGTTCCCTCCCACAATCCAAAGGAGTTCAGGATAGGTGGACTGGTCATAGTGTCCAGGGATGTACAGGCTACGCGGATTAGCCCTGGGAAATGCAGGGTCACAGGGATAGGGACGGGGTTCGGGGGTGGGTTTGGGTGGGATCTATTCAAACAGTCAGTGTGGACTCAATGGGTTGAATGGCCTGCTTCCTCACTCTAGGAATTCTATGATTCAAACTGTCCAGTTGGTCCCACTCCCACAATTTTGATTTTTTTTTCTCTATTTTCATGTTTTCATCCAGTTCTCTTTTGAAAGCCATTATTAAAACTGCTCACACCATCCTTTCTGACAAAGGCACTCCAGATCTTGCATTCGAGATATCTTTAGTCAGACACATAATGCCATACATCAATAGATGTGAGGTTGGAAAAGCACAGCAGACCAGACAGCATCAGAGGAGCAAGAAAGCCAATGTTTCAGTTTGGAGTATGAAGGGTTTCAGCCCAAAACACTGACTTTCCTGCTCCTCGGATGCTGTCCGAACTGGTGTGTTTGTCCAGCTCCACGTGTATTGACTCTGGCTTCCAGCACATTTTGCCCTTCTATGCTAAAACTGTCTTCACTTACAAGATCTGTATCCCTCGATTCCTTTCCTATTTCTGTATATGGTCAGGTACTTCTTGAACCTGGATCTTCTGGCCCAAGATCCCCAGTCTGACTACACTCTCCCTACTGACACAGGGTGCTCAAAATGAGAAGTGTTCCATTAAGTTGACATTCCTCGAGGTGCAATGAACTGTCATCACTAATCTTCTCCATTCAACATCCTGGGTTTACCATTGAGAAGAAACAGAGCTGGACTAGCTATATAAATACAGTGGCTGCAAGAGCAGTCAGAGGCTAGGAATATTACAGTAACTGACTCCCCTAAGCCTGTCCACCATCTACAAGGCACAAGTCAGGAGTGTGATGGAATACTCCCCACTTGCTGGATGGGTGCAGCCCCAACAACACTCAACAACAAAGCTTGACACCATCCAGGACGAAGCAGCCCACTTGACCGGCATCACATCCACCACTTTCTATATTCAATCTCTTCACCATTGCTTTATAGTGTGTTCCGTCTGCAAGGTGCACTCACACAGACTCCTCCCACAGCACCTACCAAATCCACAACCACATCCATCTAGAAGGACAATGGCAGTAGATTCATGGGGACAGCAGCCCCTGCAAGTTCCCCTCTAAGCCACTCATCAACCTGACTTTAAATATATCGCTGTTCCTTCATTGCTGCTGGGTCAAAATCCTGGAATTCCCTCCCTAAGGGCATTGTGGGTCAAGATGCAGCACACGGACTTCAGCAGTTCAAGGCAGCAGCTCACCACCACCATATCAAGGGCAATTAGGGATGGGCAATAAATGTCAGCTTGGTTGGCAATGCCCACATTCCATGAATCAGTTAATTAAAAAGGGCATCATTTAAAGTGATGGTTCATAAAAGTCACTGAAAAGTAATAATGGGCCAGAGACGTCTCAATGGTATTGTAGGCTGAGGTCTCTGTGCCACCACTCACCGGTCTTTGTAGTTACTGTCATGACGTTTCCCTCTCTGGATCCAACCAGTCCCGAGACCTCAATCGCGTACACAGTGTTGGGCTGCAGCCCCTCAATATCGAAAGCGCTGGTATCTCTGCTCAGAATCCGACTGTCCTTGACACCTGAGTGACAAAAGAAGAATAAGATGGAGACCTGAGCATACAGGAATGTCAAGCTGTATTCGTAATGGCGTGGGCAACTATCCCAAGGTTTGGCACTCCTTGAACCTGGATCTTCTGGCCCAAGATCTCGAATAGACATTATCACTCAACATCTGACACTGAGGCACATGAAGAGATATGAGGACAGCAAGTTTTAAGGAGTGACTTAAAGTAAGAGACAGAGGGATGTAGAGGTTTGGCTAGGAATTTCAAAGTTTAGTTGATTTGCGCCAAGCCTCTTGTCTCAATGGAACGCGCTGTTCCTACAGACTTGACATTGTGTCATTCTCTTCCCATAGATCCTGCTGCCTTTAGGGCCTGGGCTCTACCTTGCATTGTAGAAGTTACTCTCGTGTGGTAGATCTCCCTACTCTGAGTCTGCTGCGTGTCTATCTCAACCATCTAGTTGTTGGCAAGGCCAGAATTTGTTGTCCATCCCTCATTGCCCATGAACCATATGCCTTACTAGGCCATTTCAAACAGTGAATAAGAGTGATCCCCATCATTGTGGTTCTGGAGTCATGTATAGTTCAAACCTGGTATGGAAGGCAGATTTCATTCCCTAAAAGACACTACTGAACCAGATGGGCTTTCCCCATTCCTTTGTATGTTGTTTCCTTTCAACCTGCCTCTGCTGTACTTCCAAGCAGTGCATTCCAGACCAGAACCACACATTCAGTGGAAGAAGATGTTTTTCACATCACATTTGCTCCTTTTGCAAATCATTTTACTTCCATGCCCTCCGATTCTTTATCCTTTTAGGAGGAGGAATAGTTTCTCTCTGTCTACTCTCTCCAGACCCCTCACAATTTTGAAAACCTCTGTCAAATCTCCTCTGAACCTTCTCCTCTCCAAGAGGAACAGCTTCAACCTCTCCAGTCTAACTTCATCACTGAAGTTTCTCATCCCTGCAAACATTCTTGTAAACCGCTTCTGCACTCTCTCTCCAATGTGTGCCCACATCTTTCCTATAAGGTGGTGCCCAAAACTGTACACAATGTTCCAGCTGACGTCAGACAAGTGTCTTACACAAGTTCGACATCACCTCCTTGCTCTTGTACTCTATGCCCCTATTAATAAAGCTAAGAACACGGGGTAGTTTATTAGTTACTCTTTTTACCTTTCCTGCCATCTTTAATGTATAGTATACATTACTATACAATTGTATACATTGCAGTATACAACCAGGTTCCTCTGCTCCTGGACCCCTCTTAGAATTGCACCTCCTGTTTCCTTCTGTCTTAGTGAGTTCTCCCTACCGTAAGACATCACCTCACATTCCTCCGCACTGAACCTTATCTGCCACCTATTCACTCACTCCACCAACTTGTCAATATCCTTTTGGAGTTCCTCACTGTCCTCCTCACGGTTTCCAAGTCGTCCGAGTTGCATATCATCCACACACTCTGAAACTGAAATTAACATATTCACTAGGGATAATCATCTCCAGGGATAATCAACATTGGGGATCATTAACATTGGGGATAAGTTACATTAGGGATAATCAACACTGGGGATAATTAACAGTCTCCAATTAGAGAACAGAAACTTCTTAAAAATAAAGGAGGACTCCCTAAAATTAGACTTGGAACTTCAGTTCATCAGAGTTTGTGGAGACTGCTGACAAGACCAGCATTTGTTGCCTGCGAACCAAGCTTCCTGTTTAATCATTTCAGAAGGCATTTAAGAGTCAATCACATTGGGATTACACCACACCAGGTAAGGATGGCATATTTCCTTCCCTGAAGGACATCAGTGAACCCGTTGGGTTTTTACAACAATCATTGATAGCTTCATAGTTATCTCACTGAGATTATCTTCACTTTCCAGATTTATTTACTGGATTTAAATACCACCAGCGGCTATGGTAGCTATGAACCTGTGGCCTCAGAGCATTAACCTTTGGATTGCTAGTCCAGTGACGCTACCATAACGACCCTGCCTCTCCAGGTGTGTTGCCAACCTTCCACAGAGTCTTGATGTTTAATAAATTATCTTCAGGTCAAAAGTCAAGGAACACCAAGAAAGACTCCACGCCAAGACAAAACATATTCTGGCTTCAGTTTTTCAATTTTCTTTGAATATGATACTTATTAATTACAAAGATAATGAAGATCTCTCAAAGCTCACCTACAAAGGATAGTTACTGAGAAGTGGTTGGAAACATAGGGCAGATTGACTCAAGGCCTTGAGCATATACAAAGAGGAATCTAGATGGAAGTAGGCCATTTGGCCCACTGAGTCTGCTCCATCATTCAATGAGATCATGGCGGATCAACTTCACTTTCTTACCTTTTCCCCACAACCTTTGTTTCCCTTACTGATTAAACATCTATCTCAGCCTAAAGGCTGAGATACACAATAACCCAAACTCAGCAGCCCTCTGTGGTAAAGAATTCCACAATTCACTACCTTCTGAGAGAAGAAATTCCTCCACATTTCTGTGCAAACCCTTATTGTGAAATGCCTTCTGGACTTAAATTCTCCCACAAGGGGAAACAACCTCTCTGCATCTAACATGTCAAGTCCCCTAAGAATCTTGCGTGTTTCAATGAGGTCTTATTGTTCTAAACTCTACAAAGTCCAGGCCCAACCAGTCAAACTCTCTTCATAAAACAGCTCCTCCAAACCTGGTATCAGTCTACTGAATGTTCTCTGAACTGCCTCCAAAGCCAGTCTATCTTTCCTTGGATAAAGGGCCCAAAAATGTTCACAGTATTCCAGTTATGGTCTGACTAGCGCCTTGGATACATTTAGCACAACCTCCCTATTTTTATACTCCATTCCTTTTCAAATAAATGCAAGCATTCAATTTGTCTCCTTGAATTTGGATGCCAATATTTTGTTATTTATGGATGAAGATTCCCAAACCCTCCTGTTCCGTAGCTTTCCACAGTCTTTCTCCATTTAAATAATATTCAACTCCTATACTCTTCTTCATAACCTCACACTTACTCACATTATATTCCATTGGCTAAGCTTTTGCCCAGTTGTGTAACCTGTCTATGTCTCTCTGTAGACTCTTTTTGTCACGTTCATCATTTGCTTTCCCACCACAAACTCATCCCTCATTTCCCTCATCCAAATCATTGATACATCAATGAGAACAGAGGACATAGTATGAAAAGGCAGGACAGACTGAGGTAAATTGCTCTCAGAAGAAGGTGTTTAAAAGAGCTTTTTAACGTAGATTTAGGTAGAAAGAGTTTAACAAAATAATGTTCTGGGGACAAAAACAGAAGTTGCTCAAAAATCTCAGCAGATCTGGCAGCATCTGTGGAGAAAAAGAATCAGAGCTAACGTTTTGGTTCCGGTGACCCTTCCTCAGAACTTTACAGCATCCACAGTTCTTTCGGTTTTTATTTAATGTTCTGGGGACCCGGGTTTGAATCCCACCACAGCAGATGGTGGAATTTGAATTCAATAAGAATAAAATCTGGAGTTAAGAGGCCAATGATGACACGTGAAGCCAATGTCAATGGTCTGAAAAACCCAACTGATTCACTGATTTCCCTCAGAGGGATGGAATCTGCCATCCTTACCTGGTCTGGTCTACATGTGACTCCAAACCCACAGCAATGTGGTTGACTCTTAACTGCCCTCTGAAATGGTCCTACAAAGGCACTCATGTGCACCAAACACTATAAAGTCTCTTCAAGGGCAAGTAGGGACGGGCTATGAACGCTGGCCAGCCCATTACTCCTGCATCTGACAAACGAATTTTTAAAAAAGTTCATACAAAAAAGAAATTTCCACTTCTTTAGTAGTCCAAAACCATGAATATAATTTTGTCACTAATAAATCAAACAAGGTCTTAAGAAATACCTCTTTATGTAGAGAATGGTTCAAATGTGGGACTGGTTCCCAAACAATGTGGGCAAGGTGAGTTTTTTTAAATTAAAAAAACAAAAGAACTATGGATGCTGGAAATCAGAAACAAAAACAGAAATTGCTGAAAAGGTTCAGCAGGTCTGGCGGCATCAGAGAGAAATCAGAGCTAACGTTTTGGATCCAGTGACCCTTCGTCAGGACTCAGTCTGTTTCTTAAATTCATTCACAGGATTAGAGGGTCACTGGATAAACCAGCATTTATTGCCCAGAGGGCAGTTCGGACTTACAACACTGCAGTGGGTTGGGACTCCTACAGAGGCCAGATCAGGTAAGGGCATTAGTCAACCAGATGGGACATCGCCCCCCTCCAAGAACAGGTTTCACAGTCATCATTTACTGAATTCAAATTTCACTATCTGCCATGGCAGGACTCAAACCCAGGTCCCCAGAACATTACCTAGTCACTGGTTGAATAGTCTAGCTATAGTACCATTAGGCCCATCGTCTCCCTGAAGTAGCAGAGTTGCATTGAGGGGAGGTGATTGATAATTCCATGAGGGAGGAAGAGATAGAAGGACATGCTAAAAGAAAAATAAAGAGTTCAGGAAAAACTCACATCTGTGAAGAGAGAAAAATATAGTTTTTGAGTCTAATGTGGCTTTTCAAGATTATTCTATTTGAAATGGTCACCCTGTTTATCCTTCCAAAGATGTGCTCTGACTTGTTGAGATTTTCCAAAACTTTTACTCAGGCTACTAGCATTTGTGGTGTTTTCTTTTTATTAGAGACGGATGTACCAACAGGTTAGATGAAATGGATTTGGGATGAATGCCAACACAGACCAATTGGACCGAATGGTCTCTTTCTGTGCTGTAAACCTGATGTGACTCAGCGAATGGAGCCAATGCATGGCTAAAGCTCCTTGCATGGTCCACACGGGAACTTGACGACACTGAACAACCCGCAACAGCAAAACGAACAGGTCACCTACCATCAGCGCGGTGCCATGTGACCCTATACGCTGTTGCCGTAGCAAATCCGACCCAGCTGATTCGAATCCGTGAGCTCTGTGTTTCGACTACTCGCAGATTCGTCACACCACCCATCAGCGGTTCTTGGAAAAGAAAAGGTTGTTTTCTTCTGAGACAAAGAAACAGCTGATATTTCAAAAGAGCGAGAGGTCATACCACCCAGCAAGCTGTTTTTCTGGAATGTTATATCCACCACACATCTACTCTCTTCGAGTATCCATTCAATTGCCTTTCGAACTTGCTTCAGAGAATCTCTCGTCAAATTACCTACACTAGTTAATGGTAATACACAGGGGACCAGTGACTGGGTAGAAACAGACCCAACTGGATTGCCTTGGCAGCTCTGAGAAGGTTCATCCACCAGTCTGGTCAGTCTTGAACCCTGACCTTGAAGGTGAGCAACCTGTTGCTAATTTCACACACCCACAACTATGTCCCTGGCACTGACCTTCAATGAATGGGAATGGGGTGGTATTGCTTCTTGATGTGATTGAAGACTTTCCACAACAAGGGCTCCATTCAAACTCATTGGGACCTTCGCATCACCATTCCTTGTGACCAAGCATAAATGGGAGGGCAAGAAACATTGCAATTTGTACAAAGAAATCACAAAGTCGCACCAACGCCACCCATGGTGTTGCTGTACAGGATGTTGGTGAGACCACACCCTAATAAGTTCTACTTACTTACATCATACACTCACATCAGTTTTATTCATTCATGGGATGTGCATCTTGCATTTGTGTCCCATCCCTAATCACCCTGTACCACGTTCCTGACCTGCTGCAGTTCTTCTGTTGTAGGGACACCCATAGTGCGGTTAGCAACAGCCTTCCAGAATTCTGATCCACTGACAGTAAAGGAATGGAGATATATTTCCAAGTCAGGATTGGAGGGGAACTTGCAAGGGTTGGCATTCCAATGGATCTGCTGCCCCTGTTCTTCTAGAACATAGAGGTGGCGGTTTGGAAAGTGCTGATGAATAATCCTTGGTAAATGAACATCAACAGGCTTTACTGAACATAACTACTTAATAGGAATAGTAAGAAAGAACATATTTGGAAGCTGAGATAACAAGGTGTGGAGCTGGATGAACACAGCAGGCCAAGCAGCATCATAGGAGCAGGAAAGCTTGACGTTTCGGGCCTAGACCCTTCAGCTGACATATTTGAGTCCCAGTCCCATGTGATCCAATGTCACTAAAGTTCCTAAAGTACATGCTCAGTAGCTAGTCTACAACTGAGGGGAGAGATGCCTGCATTGGATACAGTTTCGAGAAGATGTACTGGACTGAGGAAAGAATGCATAAATTGAGCCATAACTCACTGGCTTGAGCAGATTGAAAGATGATCGTAATTCCAAAGGAACTTGACATCTTTTAGAAATATTCTTTCAGGGAATGTGGTGAAACTGGCAAGTCCAGCACATATTCCCCATCCTTAATTGTGCCATGTGGCTTGCTACAGCTTTCAGGGGCAATTAACAGTCAATGCTATTTCTGTGGGTCTGGAGTGACATGTAGGCCTGATAAGACTTCTTTCCCTAAAGGACATTAGTGAACCAGGTGGGTTTTTAATGTGAATCAATGATGGGTTCATGGTCACTATCGCTAAAATGAGACCATCTGGTAGGATTTGAACCTATGTCCTCAGAGCAATGACATGGGACTCTGGATTATTAACCCGACCCCAGCTGACCCAATCCAACCCACTCTTGCTGGCGAACCTAGATCTAGGGAGCACAGTTTCAGAATAATCCTGAGTAAGATGATGGGGAGAATTTCCAAGGCAATAAGGATAATTTCTTCTCCCAGGAGTCTTCAGAATTCTTTGCAATTTTCAATTGTTTCGAACAATGTCTTTAGCCAATCTCAGTGCCAGGAAGCTGGCAAAAAGGGTAGTTGAGGCCAGGGTTACGAATGAGGCAAGGAGGAAGGGGTTTTAACTGCATTTTAGGGAAGGGGCTGGGGGGGGGGGAACGCGGGTGGTCGGGTGGTCACTTTGCCAATACTTACTTAGTTTCACGTAAAAATGTCAATTTCTCATAACAGAATTGTGGCAGACTGTTAGGCTACAGCTAACGGGTGGTGAGAAGTGATTCCTGTAATGATTTCAGAAAGGATTCAGAAAGCTATTTGTGGACAAGGAACTTACGGGGTAATGAACAGAGTGCAAAGGCTTGAAAATAAGTACGACTGCTCTTTGAAAGAGCTGGCATTGGAGCAGCAGGACAAACAGTGTCTTGCTTCATGCTCAGTGTCTTGCTTCATGCTCAGTGTCTGTCATTTCTAAGATGATATCTCCACAGAAACTCGAGACCAATATCTCACCCCAAGCAGCTCTTCCTCTCTTCAGGCCTGGCCCTGAAGTATCACCATGCAGGGAGTTAGACACTCACCAGTTCTCACCGTGACAGTGGTGAGAGGCCCCTCTCTGTTTCCCACCATTGCTGAAACTCCAATCACGTACACAGAATTCGGCTGCAAACCTTCCACATCAAACATGTTGATGGAGCTACTCAGCACTCTGCTCTCCTCAGTTCCTGATGTAAACAATGGATAAATGAAACATTAATCATTGAATCACAGACTCCATAATAGGGAAGCAGGCCTTTTCAGTCCATTAAATCACCTAGTCCACCTAGTTCCAACCCCCTAACCTATCCCTGAAATCCTGCATTTCCCATGGCTTATCCACCTAGCCTATAATTCCTAGACACTCTGGGCAATTTAGAAAGGCCAATGCACCTGACTGTGGGAGGTAACAAGCAGCACCCAGAGGGAACCCACACATACACAGTGAGAATGTGCAAACTCCACACAGACAGTCACCCAGGACTGGAATTGAACCTGGGTCCCTGGTGTTGTGAGGCAGTAGTGCTGAACACTGAGCCACCGTGCTGCCATTAACTAAATTCTATTTATTTATTCATAGGATGTTGGCGTCACTGGTTAGGCCGGCATTCATGAAAGCTCCCCAGCAGGCTGTGAAGTGAGTCAACCACATTACTATAGGACTGGAGTCACACATAGGCCAGACCAGGTAAGGATGGTAGTTTACTTCCCTAAAGGACATTAGTGAACCAGATGGGTATTTCATGGGCACTGTTAGACTCCTAATTCCAGATTTCATTTTTTAAAATTTAACTCAAACTCCACCATCTTTCGTAGTGAGATTTGAAACCAGGTCCCCTGAACATCACCTGGGGTTCTGGATTTAATAAATCTAGTGATAATACCACAAGGCCATCACCTCCCCCAATTGAAAGGGGCATTAAAAATTTCCATTTATCACAGCAATTTGTAGCACCTCACGACATGCCAGAATACTTCACAGTCATCAACCCCACACAATGGGTCAGCCATTTTGAACTGAAATGGGGAGAAATCTCTTTGTTTGGATGAGTGTGAATTGTTTAATATTCATGTACGTGATGTGGGTGTCACTGGCAAGGTCAGCATTTATTGCTGGCCCTAATTGTCCTTAAATATGGCATGCTAAGGCCATTTCAGAGGGCAGTTAAGAGGCAGCGAACATACAAGTGAGAAAGAGTAGGCCACTCTGCCCCTTGTCTCTGCTGTGCCATTCAATAAGATCACAGTTCATCAGACTGTTGCATATCCCTGATTAACCACAATAACCTTTCAACATGTTGCTTGTCAGGAATCTAACAACCTTTGTCTTAGAAATATTGACAGCAAACAATTAATGAAAATAACATTTACCCAGGTAGGTAGATTATTTCCCAATCTAAATGAAAGGCTTTCATTATTATAGTGCCTTCCGTGACTTCAGGACAGTCCAAATGAAATTACGTTATGAAGTGTGGCCACTGATAGAACGTAGGAACTGCGACGGCTGACAGGCACATAGCAGATCCCACTGATAGAACTGAAGTAATAGTCGGGTTACATGTTTTAATGACGTCAGTTGAGCAATTGAAAATCTGTCTCCCCACCAGAGAAATCTACCCCCCCCGGCGCCCTCGCCCACCTGATGTTCTTCAAAAATAGTTCCACGCGATCCTCCCAATTGGGTAAAAGGGCCTCCGTTTACCATCATATCTGAAAATGGCACCGACGTCAGTGCAGCATGCCCTCAACACCAGCATCAACTCAGCAACGTTTTAACAAGTGAAGCCCTGTAGGTGCCACTGCCATCAAATACCGGCACGAAGCGCAGCAAATGCATTCCTGAGGTACCTCCCAAGGGCAGGGGAACCTCATTCAAGCTGTTTGGAGGTGGGTGCACGTACCGTCAGCGCGTTTCCACATGACCTTGTACGCTGTAGCCTGGGGTACTCCTCGCCATGTTATTCGGATAAGATTATTCCGAGTCTCAAGGGAACGGAGGTCCGTCACACGCTCAATGGCTGAATCTTAGGTTGTGCAGGTTGGAGAGAAAAGGAAAGATATTCGAAAGATCCATTGACTGAGCAAGTGTATGCTTTAGACAAATACAGCCAAGATGATAGACTTCAATTCCTTTTATTCATTCATCGAATGCTGCTGCTCAGGCGAAATAAATAGGGGCGAAGTTCAGGAGAAATTCTGTTACACTATAAGTTGTTGCAATCTGAATTTTAAAGGTATCTTGACTGTATTAATAAGACGAACAACACACAGTTGAAGAGCTTGATGGATTGAGTACCCTGCGCACATGTATGTAAATCAGGAACAGAAACAGAAGTTGCTCAGCAGGTCTGGCAGCAGCTGTGAAGAAAAAAGTCAGAGTTAACGTTTCGGGTCCAGTGACCCTTCTTCAGAACAGGGAAGGTCCAGTTCTGAGGAAGGGTCATTGACCCAAAACGTTAACTCTGATTCTTTCCTTCGCATGGAAAGAGAGATTGCTGGGCTTGGTTGGTTCAGTTGGCTGCAGTGTGCTGTGGAAGGCTGTCAACAGCATGTAATCAATCACTTCATTAGCTGTCCGTGGCCACAGAGGCCTCCTTCCTTACCTTGGTCCATTTTTGACAAAGCATATCCTACAGCCTGGCCCCAACTGAAGTTATATAAACAACTGTCTCCTTCAAATGGAATGAGATGTCTACAGTTCTTTACGGATTATAGCTATTTACTAATGTGCAGGGCTTCCACACTGGTAGATAAAATAGTCTCTGAAGTGCGTATCAGCCCCCAGAATTTTACTTTCAATTTGCTCAGTCTGTTTTTGATCCCATGCCCCTTTAAGGGGCCGATCATTTGACAATTAGTTAATCTGGTTTAATCGGCACCCTAAGAATAAAATTCTCCCCTTCTGACTCCATTTTGATTTAGCCCCTTCCTCATCCCTTACCGTTGATGGTATGTATTGCCCTGGATGGGCTTTGCATGTAAATTAATCAGTTGGGTGGTTTACCGGTGTAGCTAAGTGGATAAAACAAAGTACAGTGGATGATTTGGTGATGGGGAAAAAAAATTCAGTTGTGTGCAAGAACCAGTAAAAGGAAACAATAAAGATAGAATTCTGAAGGCGGAACATTTAATGTCTTTGCTTGAGGTATCCATGTCAACTGACATTTCATCTGTGTGCATGCTTGAAGCCACATTTACTCACTCAAAAGGTTCTGTTCTATGTAGGCAAAAGGTATTTACTCAAACACTGCATCTTCTCCTTGTTATGGACATTGCCAATCCCTGCCTCATTCCCCTGGCAATGCACAGACCAATCACAGTCTACCTGCCTGTTCTGAGGTTAATAGCCGACCAAAGATTAACAGGTATCAGTTCCTGCACTAACTCCAAGCCAACCACAGTCCAAGCAATCAGCACCCTCTTCTCATGCTGTATAAATTGCTGTTCCCATTCCAAAATTGGTTCTCTTGTGTTTCAATCCTGATGAGGGCAAGATGCAAAGCTTTGACTTGGTGCCCCCTTTTAGCAATGTTAAAGACTGAGCATAATTGGATAAGTTTCAAATAGTTTGCAATCAGCACCATGGCTCCTTTTTTCTCTGTACAACTCTATTATGGTGAACACAGAGTCCCGGTAATTATTATGAACTTCCTGTCATATTCATCCTGAGTAACGAACAATTCCTTTTTAAAAAAACACATTGAGAATTTCCATTAAGTATATTATTAACATCACATCATTAGCGCCACGTTAAGTACAAACTTCACGCTGAAATATTCCCACACTGCAATTAACAATGCAATAAGTAATAATCATTTTGCAGCACCTAAACCACAGTCCATTTAATCACAGACTGTCAGTGTGTGTGTCTGCGTATACAGCACTCCAGTAAAGTTCGACACTGAAAAATGACGGATCTGTTGCACTTAAATGTTTTGCAATCTGTGTCTGGGAGGCTACTGTTTTAGATTCAGATTGAGGATTGCAAACAGAGTGTTTCAGACAGCCAATAGTCCATAATTTGCTGATTTAGTGCGGTGTTGCATACTTGTAGTCAGAGAGCACTTGATAATATGAACCAGTCAGTGAGAACCTCTAGTGGTACAGCAGTGTTATTGTGACAGAGTGACTTTGATACTCCACAGTGGAGGGGGAGACATTAAATTTGACTGCACATATGAAAGGGCTTAATGCCCTGGTGTGTTAAGCACATAGGGGCCGTGCCAGGGACTGAGCACGACTAGTCGTGAGTTTCACTGTAATGCATCCAGTTGTTTGTCAGTGTTAATCAGACATCGCACAACTTCAATACAGGCAAAATACAGCGGATGCTGGAAATCTGAAACACAGAGCAACTTGTTCGTCAACCTTCGAACTTCTGTAGGTGAACGTGGGAGGTGGGAGTCAGGGGTGGTGGCTGTGGGGTGGAGGTGCAAGTGCAGGAACTCATCTGACCTCGTTCTGCCTCTGCAGAAAGTGAGTTAGCGCGTTCGCCCTCTCACTACCGCCGTCTGAAGGGCAGGTAGGGATGGACAATAAATGCTGGCCAAATGAAGGAACATAAAAAAGGATGGTGTGAAGTGTTAAAAGGATTCAGTGGGCTGATTAACAAGCCCGGAAGATCCCTTGTATTACAGCACAGATTCTAGACCAAACAGGCTTGTAAGACAATGACATGGCATCACAACAAGAGATGTTCCAGTCTGAAGTTACTTGCTGCTTGCCTTCAGTCACTCTCTCTGTTATGGAGTCAGCTGTAATTGTTTGGACCATATACTAAGCACTGTGCCCAGGCTGTGTGTGTCAGTCTGAAACATTGCAGCTCTGTAAAGAGCTAGCACTGTGCAACTTTAGAAGACTCAGAACGTTAACCCTGCTTCTCCACAGATGCTGCCAGACCTGCAGAGTTTCCTCCAGCAATTTCTGTGTCTGTTTCAGATTTCCAGTCTCCGCAGTGTTTTGCCTTTAAATTTTAGGTATCGGATTCAAGGAAAGCCTGACTATTTGTGATTGTACGTAAAGTAGATGAGAGAGAAACAGCTGCTATCATTTCCCATAGCCATCAGCTCTGAAGTGAGGCTTCATAGAATCCCTACAGTGTAGAAACAGGCCATTCGGCCCAATAAGTCCACACTGACCCTCCAAAGAGCATCCCACCTAGACCAACCTCCCTTACCCGGCACCCCCACATTTCCCCACGGCTAACACACCTAACCTATACACTATGGGCAATTTAGCCTGGTCAATCCACCTAGCCTACACATCTCTGGACTGTGGGAGGAAACCAGAGCACCTGCAGGAAACCCACACAAACACAGGAAGAATGTGCAAACTCTACACAGAGCGTCACCCAAGGGTGGAATCAAACCCAGGTCCTTGGTGCTGTGACGCAGCAGTGCTAACCACTGAGCCACCATGCCGCCCGGGGCCTTCCAGTGGACAGGTTGGAGCATTAGCAAATGAATCACTTGGGCTTCAGAAGGACAAGCCACAACAGATACACATTCATCGACCTTCTGAAGTCTCTTCTAATGACAATTAGTCAGAACCTGGGAACTTGATACACTGTGTTTGGGCGCAGCACATCCTCAATTTGATTTATGTGAGGCTGCCGGGGCTCATTATGTTAGAATGGTATTGCAGGTAAATGCAAAGAGCATGAGGACAACCTGATAACTTCCAAAAAGCTGACACAAGAGCAGTGCCACACCCTGACGTGCTGGACAATTCTCCGATTTTATGATTAATGCCTGTAAGCAGGGCCCAGGCAAATCCAAAGACCGCCTGCGCAAATTGGCCTCACTTTTCAAGAACTGGGACAACGTTCTGCTCACTTGCAATGGTGCAGCAACGGGTTAGGCCTCACGCTCCTGCACAGGAATCCCCTCAGAGTGCCAGCTGTTTATTCCCACTGCCCTGGGGTGTGCAGGGCTTCTTAAACCATCAAACCTGTCCGTCACTTTATGGTATGCTAGTTCACAGGTGAACACACAGATGGAAGCAAGGTGACATATTGGAGGAGAGGCAGTGAGTCTGGTCAATGTACAACAATGCACCTTCAAAGGAGATTCGAAGAGATATGGACTGTCTCCTCTCAGGCATCATGACTGCCAGTCAGGAAGGAAAAAGGATGCTTCTGATCGAGGAACACATGCCTACAGACCCCAATGGCATTTTTTATAAATTTATTCATGGGCTTTACTTTTACCGTTCCAAGTTGCCCCTTGAGAAGGTGGGGGTGAGCTGCCTTCTTGAACCACTGCAGCCCAGGCACTGTAGGTAGACCCACGATGCCCTCAGGGACAGAATTCCAGGATTTTGACCCAGTGACAGTGAAGGAACAGCGATATATTTCTAAGTCAGGGTGGTGAGTGGCTTGGAGGGGAACTCGGAGGTGGTGGTGTTCCCATATGCCTGCTGCCCTTGCCCTTCTAGATGGAAGTGGTTGTGGGTTTGGAAGGTGCTGGCTGAGGATCTTTGGTGAATTTCTACAGGGCATCTTGAAGATAGTACACACTGCTGCTACTGATGATGAGCATCTATTGGGTTTCATTGTGAAATAAGAAGGGTGTACTTCAAACGTTTTGGCAAATGTAGTTCCATTCCTGCAATTTCCTGTTTAGTTCAGACATCCTCAGACATAGTAGTCATTTTATTAATGGCTGTAAGACAAACAGCTGAGGAAATCACGCAAGGGCTCAAAGCCAAACCTTCCTTCTCTGACAGAGCAACCTGGCCTTACTCAAGATAGAAGGACCGCATTGCATTGCTGATTCCCCAACTATAAGAAGCAATAGAAATACAAAGACATCAACTTGGAATTTTTTTCCCTTATTCATTCAGAGGATGTAGGCATCACTGGCTAGCCAGCATTTATTGTTCATCCCTAATTATTCTTCAGAAAGTGGTAGTGAGCTGGCTTCTTGAACCGCTGCAGTCCATACATACACCACAGTGCTATTCAGGGAGGCAATTCCAGGATTTTGACAATGAAGGAACAGGGACATATTTCCAAGTCAGGATGATGAGTGACTTCAGGAGGAACTTGCCGGTACCAGCGTTGCCGAATACCTGCTGCCCTAATCCTTCTAGATAGAAGTGGCCACGGGTTTGGAAGTTGCTGTCTAAGGAGCCTTGGTAAGTTGCTGCAGTGCGTCTTAAGCATGGTCCCCACTCTGTTGCTCAACTGGTGAATGGAGTGAATGTTGACTATGCTAGATGGGGGTGACAATCAAGCTTCCTGAGTGTTGTTGGAGCTGCACCCACCCAGGCAAGTGGGGAGAAATCCACCACACTCCTGAGTTGTGTCTTGTAGATGGTGGACAGGCTTTGGAGAGACAGGAGGTGAGTTATTGCTGTAGGATTCCTAGCTCTTGTAGATACTAGGGCGATTCCAGTTCTGATCAACAGTAACCCCGGGCTATTGCTACTGGGGGACTTAGTGAAGATAATGCCATTGAATATAAAAGGGTGATAGTTAGATTCTTCCAGAGATAAAAGGTACTGCAGATGCTGGAGAATCCGAGATAACAAGCATGGGGCTGGATGAACACAGCAGGTCAAG
>JAHRHZ010000065.1:6154961-6176724 GCA_024137785.1 Ginglymostoma cirratum
GTCAAGTTTTCCTGCTCCTATGATGCTGCTTGACCTGCTGTGTTCATCCAGCCCCATGCTTGTTATCTCGGATAGTTAGATTCTTGTTGGAATTGGCCATTGCCTGGCCTGAATGTTACTTGCCCAAGGAAGAGCAAGCTCAGCATTAGTACAGTGTCAATTCATCTCTTACCTGCTTGAACCACAATGCTGATAGGATTTCCTTCTCTGCCTCCAGAAAGTGGTGATACATTGATGTAATATGTTGCCCCTTGTTGCACTCGGTCAATGTCAAATGTTGTTACATCGTGAGACACAATTCTGGTTATCTCATATCCTGAACAGGAAAAGACCAGGTTATAAATGCACACAATTTCAAAACAATCAGGTTAACACAAAACCTGGACATATCATCAGCTACGAGGTGGACAGTGTCTAAATTCGAAAGGATAGATAGGTCGCAGGATGTGGCAGATGACCGTTAATACTGAGATGTGTAAAGCGATACATTTTGTTTGGAAGAACAAAATAAATTCAACTCTGTAAAAGACCTGAAGACTGGTAATGCTAACTTTTGTTGCTTTTTCCACAGTTGCTGCCAGAAATGCTGAGTTTCACCAGCACTTTCTGTGCTTGTTTCAGAATTTCCAGCATATTTCGCTTTCGTTACAAAATAATGGGTACAATTCCAAGAAGGGTGCAGGACCAGAGGCACTTAGAGGAGCATGTGTACACATTCCCTGGAATCCTTGCTAGTTGCAGATCAGGGTGAGAAAGTGAAGAATAAAACATACAGGATCTTGGGCTTTAGAGGGCTGGAGCACATAGGCAAGGGACTTGTGCTTCAGTCTTCAGAATTTGGGATGGGTTTCATGCACCTGCTGGATGTTGTACTTCACCATGAATTCACATTGCCTGAGAGGGGCAGTTTTGTCCTCCACAATGTAGCGAATGGGTGGCCATTGAGTTGGTGCTGTTTGCAGAGCTTGGGACTGTAGGAGCACAATGGCTTGTTACTGAGCTCTGAGAAATGTATGTATTTGCCTTCATACACCACATGATTCTTCTCACGAACATCAGCCCTCAGATGCCTGATCTAAATTTGCAAAATGCTGGTTCCCATCTATCTGCTGCCTTTGTCCTTCCAGGTAATAATGCTCAAAGGAGCCTCAGCGAGTTACTGCAGTGTGCAACTTGCAGATGGTACACATTGATGTTACTGGCTGTCAGTAGAGAAGGCAATGAATGTTGAAGGTGCTGGATGTGGTGCTGAGCAAGCCGGCTGCTTTGTCCTAGATGGTGTTGAGCTTCTTGAGCATCGTTAGAGTTGCACCCATCCAGGCAAGTGGGGAGTATTCCATCACACTCCTGTCTTGTGCCTTGTAGATGGTGGACAGGCTCTAGGAGTCAGGAGTTGTAGTGATTGGAACCAGGTGGATCATGTTGACTACAAGATCCCTGATTGGCGTTGTTGATCTGGGCTAATCAGGAAAGCCCTGACTGACCAACATAATCAGGAAATTTAGAATCTCCTCAGTTCAGGGGACTGACTCCGCACTGGCTGGCTACAGCCAGTATATTGTGCATATGTAAGTAAAGGGTGACTTGGTGATGGGATACAAGCCTCTGTGCAGTTAGTTCAGGAGGTGAGTTACTTACTGCAGTATTTCTAGCCTCTGACCCACTCCTGTAGCCACAGCATTTACCCAGCTGGTTTGGTTCAGTTTCTGTTCAATGGCAAGCTTCACCCAGATGTTGATAGCAGGGTGATTAAGCAAGGGGCACACAGGCAGATTTATTTTGTCTATGCAATATTACACTGGCTGTGGTGCTGTTGGGAGTTTTGCATACCACTACCTCTGGAACAACATACCTGTTTGATCTCTCCAGACAATTTTATAAGCTGTTACTCCCGGTACTGCAGTCCAGCTGATCCGAATCCGGCCTCGAGTTGTATCCACTGCTCTCAGACTTGCGATGGTGCCCAGTGGGATTTCCTTTTCCACTAATTATAAAATACAAAGACAATGACAAGGTGAAAGCAAAAGTTACCAATCCGCCCTTCCCCAAACAAGAGCCTGATCTCTGTGTAATCACCTCAATAATTACATGAAAACAGACCCTTCATTCCAACCAGTCAATGCCAACCATAACTCCAAGTTAAACTAGTCCATCTGCCTACACTTGGCCCATAACTCTCCAAAACTTTCTTATTCACTGACTTATCCAAATGTGTTATAAATGTTGTAATTGAACCCGCATCCACCACTTCCTCTGGAAGTTCATTCCACATACTGTTGAGTGCTGTTGGGGCTGCACTCATCCAGGCAAGTGGGGAGTATTCCATCACATTCCTGACTTGTGCCTTGTAGATGGTGGACAGGCTTTGAGGAGTCAGGAGGTGAGTTGCTCGGCACAGTATTCCCAGCTTCTGACTTGCTCTTGTAGCCACTGTGTTTACACGGTGAGTCCAGTTGAGTTTCTGGTCAATGATAACCCTCAGGATGTTGATAGTTGGGGGATTCAGTGATGGTAACACAATTGAATGTCAAGGGACGGTGGTTAGATTGTCTCTTATTGGTGATGATCATAGCCTGGCCTGTGTGTGGCGTGAATGTTACTTGTCACTTGTCAGCCCAAACCTGGATATTGTCCACATCTTGTAGCATTTGAACATGCACGGCTTCGGTATCTGAGGAGTCACGGATGGTGTTGAACATTGTGTAATCATCGGCAAACATCCCCACTTCCGACCTTATGATGGAGGGAAGGTCATTATGAAGCAGCTGAAGATGGTTGGGCCGAGGACACTACCCAGAGGTACTCCTGCAGAGATGTTCTTGAGCGGAGATGATTTACCTCCAACAACCACAACCATCTTCCTATGTGTCAGGTATGACGCCAATCACCGGAGAGTTTTCCCCCAACACCCATTGATCCCAGTTTTGCTAAGGCTCCTTGATGCCACACTCAGTCGAATGCAGCCTTGATATCAAGGGCTGTCCCTCTCTCCTCCCCTCTGGAATTCAGCTGTTTTGTCCATGTTTGAACCAAGGCTGTAATGAGGTCAGGAGCTGAGTGGCCCTGGCAGAACCCAAACTGGGCATCACAGCAGGTTATTGCTGAGCAGGTGCTGCTTGATAGCACTGTTACTGACACCTTCCATCATTTTACTGATGATTGAGAGGAGACTGATGGGGCAAGAATTGGTTGGGTTGGATTTGTCTTGCTTTCTGTGTACAGGACATACTTGGGCAAATTTCCACATTGTCAGGTAGATACCAGTGTTGTAACTGTATTGGAACAGCTTGGCTAGAGGAGCGGCAAGTTCTGGAGCACAAGACTTCAATGCTATTGCCGGAATGTTGTCAGGGCCCGTAGCCTTTGCAGTATCCAGTGTTTCCAACCATTTCTTGATATCATGTGGAGCGAATCAAATTGGCTGAAGACTGGTATCTGTAATAGTGGGGACCACTGGAGGAGGCCGAGATGGATCGTGCACTCAGCACTTCTGGCTGAAGATTGCTGCGAATGCTTCAGCCTCATCTTTTGCACTGACATGCTGGGCTCTTCCATCATTGAGGATGGGGATATTTGTGGAGCCTCCTCCTCCAGTGAGTGGTTTAATTGTCCACCACCATTCATGACTGGATATGGCAGGACTGCAGAGCTTAGATCTGATCCGTTGGTTGTGGGATCGCTTAGCTCTGTCTATCAGTTGCTGCTTTTGCTGATTGGTGTGCAAATAGTCCTGTTTGGTGGCTTCACCAGGTTGATACCTCATCTTCAGGTATGCCTGGTGCTGCTCCTGGTATGCCCTCCTGCACTCTCCAATGAGCCAGGATTGATCCCTCTGGCTTATGATAATGATTGAGTGGGGGATATGCCGGGCCATGAGGTTACAGATTGTGATGGAGTACAATTCTGCTGCTGTTGATGGCCCACAGTGCCTCAGGGATTCCCAGTCTTGAGTTGTTAGATCTGTTCTGAATCTGTCCCATTTATCACGGTGATGGTGCCACACAACACGATGGAGGTTGTTCTCAATGTGAAGACGGGACTTCGTCTCCACAAGGACTGTGCATTGGTCACTCTTACCGATACTGTCATGGACAGATCCAACTGCAGCTGGCAGATTAGTAAGGATGAGGTCAAGTATGTTTTTCCCTCTTGTTGGTTCCCTCACCACCTGCCGCAGACTCAGACAAGCAGCAATGTCTGTAGGACCCGACCTGCCTGATCAGTCGTACTGCTGCCAAGCCACTTTTGGTGGTGGACATTGAAATCCCCCACCCAGAGTACATTTTGTGCCCCTGCCATCCTCAGTGCTTCCTCTAAGTGTTGCTTAACATTGAGGAGCACCGGTTCATCGGCTGAGAGAGGACGTTATATGGTAATCAGCAGGAGGTTTCCTTGCCCATGTTTAACCTGAAGCCATGACACTTCATAGGGTCCGGAGTCAATGTTGAAGACTCCCAAAGCAACTCCCTCCTGACTGTATCCCACTGTGCTGCCCCCTCTGCTGGGTCTATCCTGCTGGTGAGACAGGATACATCCAGAGATGTTGATTGTGGTGTCTGGGACATTGTCTGTGAGGTATGATTCTGTGTATATGACTATGTCGGGCTGTTGCTTGACTAGTCTGTGAGACAGCTCTCCCAATTTTGGCACTAACCCCCAGATATTAGTGAAGAGGACTTTGCACAGTCAACAGGGCTGTTTCTGTTGCTGTTTTTCCCAGTGCCTCGGTTGATCCGTCCAATTTCATTTCTTTGAGTCTTTGTCGCGACTGGTACAACTGAATGGCTTGCTCAGCCCATTTCAAAGGGCAATTGAGAGTCAACCACATTGCTGTGGGTCTGGAATCACATGTAGACCAGACCAGGTGAGGGTGGCAGATTTCCTTCCCTGAAGGGCATCAGTGAACCAGATGGGTTTTTCCCCAGCAATCATTTCACGGTGATCAGTCGATTCTTAATTCCAGACTTCATAAAAAAACATATTCAACCATGGTGGGATCGGAACACAGGCCCCCAGAGCATCAGTTATGTTTTGGGATTAATAGGTCTAGTGGCAATACCACTCGGCCATCACCTACCTTGGGGGACTTGTGCATGAAACACAGAAAAGTAGCATAGAGGTGCCACAGGTAATCAGAATAAGCAGAAAATCACATGTGCAGCACAACTGTTCCAGATGTGTCTTCATATAAAACAAACCACAGAAACCCTGTTGTGTAGAAGCAAGCTATTTGGCCCATCAGGTCCGCACTGATCCTCTGAAGAGCTGGGAGTGGTTGTCCCATTTCGAGACTTGACTCAACAAGGAGGGTTTCTCAGAGGGGCGAGCTTGGAATTGAATCTCTGAGGGGCCTTAAGGACCAGGCTGTATTCGATGGGGGACTGTTCTGGATCAGCTGCTTGGGACACAGCTCTTGCCCTACTGCTCGCCTTGTTTTTGGGTGCTGGATGGAAAGAAGCCTCCTCCACTAAACCAATTCACCTGCCTTACATGCTTGGCTCTATTCCGTCGTCCCAGTCAGCCTCCTCACCACCATCTCCAGAGTCAGAGATTCACACAGACAGAAGAGACACTTCAGCCCATCAAATCTGTGCCGATCTGCCCTATAACCTCACGACTGGAAAGGCTCCGCCCAATGGAAGAACAACAGACAAGTTGGTATCAAGTCAGAGCTCTCTGCTTCTACCTGATTTCTCAGTGTTAAAGGTTCAGGCCTCTCTCTCTCATGTTATATGTTGCTGTTATGAGTTATTAGGAGAGAGCAGCCTTTCACAAGAGAAAGGGGGATGTCGAAGTGCCTATCACCAGAACAGGGGAGAACTCCTTTTGATGGGGCTTTCAGGGAATCTTCAGTAGGGGAAATGACAGAAATTGGGCCTCTGGTTCTGCTCCAGGCCCACGCACCACACCCATGGGGTCCTCGCCCTGATCCAAGCACAGTCAACCCCGCCCCCCTGCCGTTCCCTGAGCCTCCGTTATTGGGCCCTGATATTATCTCCGTGTCCTAAGCCCTGCTCTTCAATCTAACTCATGTCTCTGATGGTCACCACAGTAACAGGGATAATTCAAAATCATATGCGAGGGCAGTGTGTTACTCCAGAAGTATGAGGCAATGGTCTTTGAGGTGGGTTCCCTCCTGCTTTGTGAAGACAAAGGTTACTGCTCTCCTTCACTATTCTATCCTGGGATGTGAGTTTCTCTTTAAGGCCAGCATTTAATGCCCATCCCTAATTGACCTTTGAGTGTGATAATCGTTTCATGGTCATAGGGAGGGATATGGACCAAACACAGGCAAATAGGACTAGATTAATTGTGAAAACTGAGTGGCATGGACAAGCTGGTCCAAAAGGCCTGTTTCCATGTTGTAAACCTGTATGACTCTATGACTTTTACTGAGGAAGGGTCACTCAACCTGAAAAGTTCACTCTGGTTTCATTTCCACAGATGCTGCCAGACCTGCTGAGCTTTTCCAGCAATTTCTATTTTTTTGTCTCTGACGTTTACTGAGACTAGCTTTCAATTCCAGAGTTTATTTTTATTCAAATAAACATTTTTAATTGGTGTATTGCCAAAAAAAAGGCACACTGTGTCAAAGCTTTTCATTTTGCATTCATTAGGACAATTGGTAATAAATACAAATTTAAGGGGGAAATCAACATTTAAGCAAATTTACACCACACCCAGCAGTTAACTGTCAATCAACATTAGCAGGTACATTCTCGACGGCAATGGTTCTCCCAAAGTCTATTTTCTAACCGATCAAAGTGTTTCTAAGTAGCTTCTTTTGGACATACCTGTCTTTGACATGGTCGCTGGGGTTGCTACTTCCCTGCCATTGTACAGTGTGTAGAGTGTTATGGCATATTCAGTACCAGGAGAGAGGTTGATAATGTCATAGCTGTTGGTGGTGGCAGCCAGCACGGCTTTGTGAGATTGCATCTGTTCCTCTGCGGAGAGCAAAAATAACTTATTGTTTTCAGTTTTTGATTTACAGTTTCCGAAATGGAGTTACAAACCAACATTGCAGATCTTGAAGTCGCAGTTCACATTATCGCTTCTTGGAGACTTTTGCACAGATTGGAATGAGGGGTGTCAGTGTGATAAAACATTTGCCCAATCACTGCTGAGTAGATGAGTCTTTGTCAGGTTTTCAAATGGCAGGACTATCCGCAAAATAGCAAGGAGGTACACTTCCCTCATTGCAAACATTTCTACAGCTGGTTAGAGGTGTAAGTATTAAGTTTATCGCTAGGAGATCACTTCAGTAGGACTTAAACCTACATTTTTTTGTTAGCACCCCTCTTAACTTGGAGTCAGACATCCCTTATCCATTCAACCAGTCTAAAGCTAAAGTTACCACCATCCCATTCGACACAGAACCGGTGAGTTTCAACTGAAAGTCACCACAGCTCAGGCAAGGGGCAAGGTTGAGATGGCAGAACCTTGAATGGTAACCTGATCCAGTGTGGAAACTGAAGCCAAACTACTGGTGTCTTGCAAACTAGTCAGCCAGGCAACTGAGCTAACAAATCCCCAAGCGTTAAATTTAAACCCTCGGTGTTAGTGTAGCAAGAGTTAAGTTTGCTGGCTGGGTTCAAGTAACTAGTTAAGAGAGAAAATAAAAAGCAGTAGTGGGGTTGGTCAGCTCGGTCGGCCAGGCAGCTGGTTTAAAGTGCACAGTGACACCAAAAACATGGGTTCCATTCCCACACCAGCTCAGGTCACCATGAAGGACACTCCTTCTCATCCTCTTCCCTCACCTGAGGCACGTTAAACCTCAGGTTAAACCACCACCAGTTGTCTCTCTCTCTAATGAGAGAGCAGCCCTACGAACTAAGGCTCTTGTGGTACAGGGGTAGAGTCCCTACTTCTGAACCAGGAGACTTGGGTTCAAGTGCCACCTGTTCCAGAGACATGTCACAACATTGCTGTGCAGGTTGATTAGGAAACACCTACAAGGTAGTATTGAGGATGGAATACTCTGTGAGCCCGAGCTGTTGATAAACTCTATCCATTAAGGAAAGTAGCCTTGAGTTCCAGTAGGCTCAGATAAGAATTCACACTTGGAGGGATGGGTTTTAACAGAAATGATTCAGTGACACACACTCAGAAAGCAGCTGGTCAATAATATGTATTAAAGAGGGTCTTAGCCATACAAAGCCCAAAGGGGTGAAGGGAGGAATGAGGGGCTGAATCCACTGAGGAAGTGCCTTCAATGCACTGCTTGTGGGCTAGAAGAAGTAAACGTTTCTCTCCGAGCTCAGTCCAGGTGAATGAGCCCCCTCTGCAAATTCCGCACCCCCCAACCCCCTGCTCAATCTGTCTGACTTGCTTGCAATCACCTCCCACATCATTGACAATGACTGCAGTCAGTAGGTGGTGTCACAGTTCTATTGGAATCCCTACAGTGTGGATGCAGGTCATTTGGCCCATCCAGTCCACAGCAACCCTCTGAACAGCATCCCACCCAGACCCACCCCATCCCTGTAACCTTGCACCTAATCCACCTAACTTGCACATCATTGGACACCATGGGCAATTTCTCACAGCCAGTCCATCTAACCTGCACATCTTTGGGCTGTAGGAGGAAACCAGAGCACCCGGAGGAAACCCACGCAGACACGGGGAGTATGTGCAAACTCCGAGCTCAGACAGGGGATGGAATTGAACCTGGCACTGTGAGGGAGCAGCGCTAACCACTGCGACCCTGTTACCACAAAGACACTGGACAGCTACCCATCATTTGGCTTGGCTGGCTGCCGTGAGCAAACTAGAGAACTAAGAACATAAATTAATCAGGTTTTACCCTTAAATATAGACTCTTTCGTTACTTGTTCATCGTTTGTGAGCATTGCTGGCCCAACCAACATTCATTGCCCAGAGGGTAGTTAAGCATCAACCACATCGCTGTGGGTCTGGAGTCACATGGAGACCAGACCAGGCAAGGATAGTAGTTTGCTTCCCTGAAGGATATTGGTGAACCAGATGGGTTTTTTTCCCCGACAATCATTTAATTCCAATTTTTTTTTTTGATTAGATTTAACCATTGCCCATGGTAGGCTTTGAATCTTTGCTCCCAGGACATTTGTCAGAGTTTCTTGATTACAAGACCAGTTACCACTGCCACCTCTTGTCTTTTGGCAATCTGTGCCCCTGGTTGTTGTGGTCTGTAACTCTGCCTTCTTCTCCAGCACTATCCTCACGAGGACTTTAGTCTGAAAGACTTTTACCTGTGGCCTTCCTCCATTCTATCCTGTAGCTACTGGCATCGTGTTGGAGGTTCCACGTCACACGAATAGCAGTCAGACTGATCGCAGCTGTCCTTAAAAGCAGCCCTCCTGCCACATCTGAGCGAGAAAGGAAGAAACTGTTAGGGTGGAACATAAAAACATGGCAAAACCTGAGGAATGCTTGGCTATCCTGTGTGTAAGCTCCCGTAACTTCATAACTCATAGTCCTTGTACAATAAACTGATAAGAACAGCCTTCTTCGTCTGCCTTATCCAATTCAACAATGTGTAATTCCAATGGCTCAAACCCCAAGCCAACATTAAAATCCTGGAACACTCTCCCTGATAGCACTTTAGGACTCTGCCCTCGCTGAACAGACTACAGCGGTTCAAGAAGGCAGCTGACCACCACATTCTCAAGAACAACCAGAGCCATACAATAACTGTGGACCTTGCCAGCAACGTCCACATTCTACGACCAATGAGAAAAGATAAAATTGTTTGCATTAACAGAATTCGAACAGCTCCAACCCTTTCCCATTTGCTTTTACTGGCAGTGCAGAATTCCCCTAGACCATACCTAATCCACATTCCCTTCACTTCCTTCATACAGAATTCCACTGGCCTAAGACCATTGATATACAATCCTTAAGACTGATGATGGGGAAGCGTTCCACAATTTATGGCTGCGCAGGGAGGGTGCTTTCCTGTGGAATATCATAGCTGGTGATTTCCATAAAATTTCAAGTGACTGTCTGGGCATACAATACAATGTAACACGTGCACTGCATGGTTTTACTCCTGGAAAATCACAGGTGAGCAAACATTGGTTTTGCAATGGGCACATGGCTATACAATATCACATGAATAGTGCAAAGTGCTCACAGTCATAAACATAGTAACTAGGCACAGGAGTGGGTCATTCAACCCTTTGAGCCTGGTCTGTCATTTAACTTGATCATGGCTGATCCTGTATCTCAACGGCATGTTCCCCTTACTTCCCCACAACCCTTGATGGCTTTGAAATCTAAGTGGTGGCCATGGTGTGGAGGTGACCTGACGAAGGAGCAGCGCTCTGAAAGCTTGTAATTTCAAATAAACCTGTTGGACAAAACCTGTCATGTGACTTCTGACTTTGAAATCTAAAGATTTATCTATTTCTCAAATATCTTCAGTGACGACCTCCGCAGCTTTCTGTGGTATAGAATACAAAAGGTTCACTGTTCTTTGAGTGAAGACATATTTCCTCATCTCAATCATAAATGGTCTACGGGGTTTGAGTGAAGATTTGTAGCTCGGGTGCTGGTTGTAGATGTTGGTGTGTTCGTCGAGCTGGGAGGTTTGATAGCAAACGTTTCGTCCCCTTACTCGGTGACATCTTCAGTGCTGTGGAGCCTCCTGTGAAGGGCTGTTGTCTTGTGCCGGTTCAAATTTATATGGTCTGGTTTTTGCTGCTTCCAGTAGGGGCCGGTTCCAGCTGTGCATTGTAATGGTCTGTATTTGGGTCTAATTCAATGTGTTTGTTGATGGAGTCCACAAATAAATGCCAAGCCTCCAAGAATTCCCTGGCAATCCTCTGTTTGGCTTGTCCTATGATAGTAGTGTTGTCCCAGTTGAAAGTGTGTTTTTTCTCGTCTGTGTGTGTTGAAACCAAGGAGATCTGGTCGTGTCATTTAGTTGCTAGCTGGTGTTTGTACAGAAGCTGCTCTTTGAACAAAATAGATTGTATCTGCAATCGTAAATCTACAAACGCAAATTCAGGTCTATGACCCTTTGATCCTTTGCTTATAAATTCTGTGTCTGATGCCACCTCTCTCACTGACACCTGAAGCAGGAGCGAGACTCCGAAAGCTTGTGTCTCCTAATAAACCTGTTGGGCTATAATAACCTGGTGTTGTGTGATTTTTAACCAAATCCTTTAGCAATGACGGTCAATATACCATTTTATTTATTCATTGTATTTGGGCATCACTGGCTAGGCCAGTATTCATTATCCATTCCTAGCTTCTGAGGCCATTGAGAGTCAGGCACGTTGCTGTGGGTCTGGAGTCACATGTGGGCCAGACCATGTAAGGGCAACTGATTTCCTCCAATAAAGGACATGAATGGGCCATTAATTTTACTACATGGTTGCCATTTGGTTAGCTTTTTATTGAATTCAAATTTTCCCGATACATGATAGTTGGAAGTCAAACTCATATTTTGAGAACGTTAGCCTGGGACTCTGGATTGCTCATGCAATGACATTAATGCGCCATCACCACCTTCCCCATTTGCCTTCCTAATTGCTTACTGCACCTGCCTGTCCACAGCAGGACTTCTGTAAGACCAAGAGGAAAACCAACAAGCAGAAATAAAGTGATAGAATTTTGGCGAGTTGATCAGTGTTGAGGAGCTACAGCGATCTCTTCTAGAGGGCATAGTGTTGGGGGAGAGATGGGGGTAACAGCAACAAGGGGATGGGGGTGGGTTCACCCTCGATGCATTTGTGAATGTCCCAGGGACTCTTACAGATGAGCGACAGCAATTATATGAGGAACACCCTGTCAGCAGCTCTCTCAGTAGGAGTATCTACAAAGGAAAATTGCTACTGTCCCACCAGGCCATTGGGTTGCTCTCTCATTAAAGAGAGACAATTGCTTTGGGGTGGCAGAGTGGTTAGCACTGCTGTCGCACAGCACCAGGGACCCAGTTCAATTCCAGCCTCCATCTGTGTGGAGTTTGCACACTCTCCCCGTGTCTGTGTGGGTTTGCTCTGGTTTCCTTCCAATGACGTACAGGTTAGGTGGGTTGGCCATGCTAATTCACACATAAGCATCCTGGCTAGATGTGTTAGGGTTACAGCAATAGGGTAGGTCTGGGTGAGATTATCTTTGGAGGATTAGTGTGGACTTGACGGGCCAGACGGTCTGCTCCCACAAGGTAAGGATTGCAAAGATGATTCTGGATAGGAGCGAAAATAACAGGGTAGTTGTTATGGAGGACTTTAACTTTCCAAATATTGACTGGAAACGCTATAGTTCGAGTACTTTAGATGGGTCAGTTTATGTCCAATTTGTGCAGGAGGGTTTCCTGACATAGTATATAGATAGGCCAACAAGAGGCGAGGCAACATTGGATTTGGTGCTGGGTAATGTACCAGGCCAGGTGTTAGAATTGGAGGTAGGTGAGCACTTCGGTGATAGTGACCACAATTCAGTTACGTTTACTTTAGCGATGGAAAGGGATAGGTATATATCGTAGGGCAAGAGTTATAGCTGGGAGAAAGGCAATTATGAGGCAATTAGGCAAGATTTAGGATGCATAGGATGGGGAAGGAAACTGCAAGGGCTGGGCACAATTGAAATGTTGAGCATGTTCAAGGAACAGCTACTGCGTGTCCTTGATAAATACGTACCTGTCAGGCAGGGATGAAGTGGTCGAGCGAGGGAACCGTGGTTTACTGAAGAAGTTGAATCTCTTATCAAGAGGAAGAAGGAGGCTTATGTAAAGATGAGGCGTGAAGGCTCAGGTAGGGCGCTTGAGAGTTACAAGTTAGCCAGGAAGGACCTAAAGAGAGAGCCAAGAATAGCCAGGAGGGGACATGAGAAGTCTTTGGCAGGTAGGATCAAGGAAAACCCTAAAGCTTTCTATAGGTATGTCAGGAACAAAAGAATGACTAGAGTAAGATTAGGGCCAGTCAAGGACAGTAGTGGGAAGTTGTGCGTGGAGTCCGAAGAGATAGGAGAGGCGCTAAATGAATACTTTTTTGTCAGTATTCCCACATGAAAAAGACAATGTTGTCGAGGAGAATGCTGCGATACGGGCTATTAGACTAGATGGGATTGAGGTTCACAAGGAGGAGGTGTTAGCAATTCTGGAAAGTGTGAAAATAGATAAGTCCCCTAGGCCAGATGGGATCTATCCTAGGATTCTCCGGGAAGCTAGGGAGGAGATTGCAGAGCCTTTGGCTTTGATCTTCATGTCATCACTGTCTACAGGAATAGTGCTAGAAGACTGGAGGATAGCAAATGTTGTCCCCTTGTTCAGGAAGGGGAGCAGAGACAACCCTGGGAATTATAGACCTGTGAGCCTTACTTCGATTGTGGGTAAAGTGTTGGAAAGGATTATAAGAGATAGGATTTATAATCATCTAGAAAGGAATAATTTGATTAGGGATAGTCAACACGGTTTTATGAAGGGTAGGTCGTGCCTCACAAACCTTATTAAGTTCTTTGAGAAGGTGACCAAACTGGTGGATGAGGGTAAAGCGGTTGATGTGGTGTATATGGAAGTCAGTAAAGCGTTTGATATGGTTCCCTACGGTAGGCTATTGCAGAAAATACGGAGGCATGGGATTGAGGGTGATTTAGCGGTTTGGATCAGAAATTGGCTAGCTGTAAGAAGACAGAGGGTGGTGATTGATGGGAAATGTTCATCCTGGAGTTCAGTTACTAGTGGTGTACCGCAAGGATCTGTTTTGGGGCCACTGCTGTTTGTCATTTTTATAAATGACCTGGATGAGGGTGTAGAAGGATGGGTTAGTAAATTTGCGGATGACACTAAAGTCGGTGGAGTTGTGGATAGTGCGGAAGGATGTTGCAGGTTACAGAGGGACATAGATAAGCTGCAGAGCTGGGCTGAGAGGTGGCAAATGGAGTTTAATGCAGAAAAGTGTGAGGTGATTCACTTTGGAAGGAGTAACAGGAATACAGAGTACAGGGCTAATGGTAAGATTCTTGGTAGTGTGGACGAGCAGAGAGATCTTGGTGTCTATGTACATAGATCCCTGAAAGTTGCCACCCAGGTTGATAGGGTTGTTAGGAAGGCGTACGGTGTGTTAGGTTTTATTGGTAGAGGGATTGAGTTTCGGAGCCTTGAGGTCATGTTGCAGCTGTACAAAACTCTGGCGCGGCTGCACTTGGAGTATTGCGTACAGTTCTGGTCACCACATTATAGGAAGGATGTGGAAGCATTGGAAAGGGTGCAGAGAAGATTTACCAGGATGTTGCCTGGTATGGAGGGAAGGTCTTATGAGGAAAGGCTGAGGGACTTCAGGCTGTTTTCGTTTAAGAGAAGAAAGTTAAGAGGTGACTTAACAGAGACATACGAGATGATCAGAGGATTAGATAGGGTGGACAGTGAGAGCCTTTTTCCTTGGATGGTGATGGCTAACATGAGGGGACATAGCTTTAAATTGAGGGGTGATAGATATAGGACAGATGTCAGAGGTAGATTCTTTACTCAGGGAGTAGTAAGGGCGTGGAATGCCCTGCCTGCAGTAGTAGCAGACTCGCCAACTTTAAGGGGATTTAAATGGTCGTTGGATAAACATATGGATGATAATGGAATAGTGTAGGTTAGATAGGTTTCACAGGTCGGCGCAACATCGAGGGCCGAAGGGCCTGTACTGAGCTGTAATGTTCTATGTTCTATGAAGGTAACCACACCTAAGGTGCAGGGAAGAGGTTGCAAAGAAGTGTAATATCAGCCAGTTTCAGGAATGGAACCCCCATTCTCGGCATTACTCCATAATCCCAAACCAGCTGTCCAGCCAAATGAGCTCGACCTGTTGCTGTTGCAGTAGCAGTAAGGTCATTCAGTTCAATCACACTCAACTTTAACTTATTGCCTTTTATATACTTGGGGCACTCTCTATCCGTCTTCATTCAGAATGAATTCTTTACCCACAGACATAATAGCTATTTGTTTAGTTTGTAATTTCTGCACAGATGTTTTAATCTTGATTTCTGATCCCTAATTGCTTTGGAAAACTGGCCAAGCTTTTTGGCAGAGCAACGATGCGCTCATCGGGATTCATACGCTGAAATCATGCAAAGGTTAAAGGGAAAACATTTTTGCAGTTACTTTGAAAGAAAACTGAATGCCCCAGAGCTAGGGATGTTCTTTGGGTGGATTTATTGGAAATAGTGAAATGCCTGAGGCACACATTGTCACAAGCCAGCTGAACCAAGAAGACACTATCACGGTCATTATTACTTTGAAAAGAGACATGTGCACAGTGAGGCTAATGCCTCACAGAATTTAGTTCAATATTGTAAACACAGGTTCACTTTTACCTCTGGATGGTGAGGGTGTGATGGAACTTTTCCCTCCAGTAATTATTTTATTTTATTCAATAGCTGTAGGAAGTACAATAACAAACTTGAAAGGCTGGAGGAAAGATTTACAAGGACGTTCCCAGGGTTGGAGGGTTTGAGCCATAAGGAAAGGCTGGGGCTCTCCTCCCTGGAACGTCACAGACTGAGGGGTGACCTTACAGGGGTTTATAAAATTGTGAAAGGCATGGACAGAGTGAATAGCCAAAGTCTTTTCCCCAGGACAGGGGAGCCCAAAACTAGAGGGCATAGGTTTAAGGTGAGAGGCGAAAGTTTTAAAAGGGACCTGAGAGGCAACTTTTTCACACAGAGGGTGGTGCGTGTATGGAGCGAGCTGCCAGAGAAAGTAGCGGAGGCTGGTACAATTACGACATTTTAAAGACACCTGGATGGGTACACGAATAGGAAAGGTTCAGAGAGATATGGCTGAACACAGGAAAATGGGACTTGATCAGTTTAGGGTATGTGGTCGGCATGGACAAGTTGGACCAAATGGTCTGTTTCCATGATGTATCACTGGCTGGACCAGCGTTTATTGCCCATCCCTAGTTGCCCTTAATGGTGGTGAGCTCCTTTCTTGAACCACTGCAGTCCATTTAGTGTACAGGCATTGAAGATGGAATTCACAATTCCCTTTCGGAAGGGAGTTCCAGGATTTAGACCCAGCAACATAAGAATAGCGATATATTTCCAAGTCAGGATGAGAAGTGTTTCGGACAGCAACTTGCAGGTGGTGGGGTTCCTGTGTATCTGCTGCCCTTGTCCTTCTAGATGGTTGAGGTTGTAGGTTTTCAAGGTGTGCTGAAGGAGCCTTGATGAAATGCTGTAGTGCATCCTTCAGACGGTGCACAATGCTATACTCTGTGGCCTCTCCCTGGCAAATTCTCCACTTTCTGTAGAAGTACTTCCAAAAATGTGCTCCAGACTTGCATTATCTATTCCCATCCTTGCAAATAATGGTCTCAATTGAATGATGTGGGATCGGTCAACCTTTCACATCATAAAATCAAGATCTATAAACGGGTTACCTCATTTATTTTTCCCCTTGAGGCTTTGTCTTTTCGAGTCAAACAAATTGGCAAACAATTTGATCTGCAAGATGGCACACTATTTCTCCTGGGTCTCGTCAGGTCTTCCTGACTCCTCTCTGGATGTGTAAGCTTAACCACAACCCCCTATAACACCAACTGCAAGCTGCCATTTTTAAAATTAATCGGTTCTTCCCTTCCCACCTCCAAGGTCACTGTGCTGTTGACACAAGGTTCCCTCAGGTCATTGCATGCTAAGCTGTCATCCTCACCAGTAAATGCTGCCATACTATTCAACCTTGAGCAGCGTCACAGCCAGACCTGGACGTCTCCTTGTCCAATCCCCTCATTCCACCAGGAGTCATACACCACTGACACAAATGACTCTATTATTTCCTTAGCTTCCCCTATCCCCACTACCACTCCCACCCACCCAGAAGATAAAATGTTGATCTCTTTCGTGGAAGGGCCAACTGTTGACACCCACTCACTCCACGCTACTTGGCATCAATGCCCAATGCTTCGGGCTATTACATTACACGGAGTTGCCAAATCCCCTTGTTAGGGAATTGACAGCAGGAAAGCAAGAGTAAGGAGGGCAGAGGTCATGTGATGAAAACTTCAGGAATGTACCCAAGGAAAGTTGGCAACTCCAGCACCACAGAAATGTCAGTTGAGTTTAGAGCACATGGCACCTCACACCACAGATAGCATGGACTGATGTTGGTACCTGTTTTCACCCTGGTACTAGCAGGAGGCCCCTCCATTCTTCCATACAATGCTGTCATTGTAATTGTATAGTCAGTGTTTGGCAAAAGACCTTGGATATGGTATAGTCTCGTTGATGGTTCCAGATTGACGGTCAGGACATCCCTTCCTACAGGAGAAAAGATAAAGCAAAGAAGAATCAAAAATAGAACATGTCACTTCTTTTTCCATTCCCCAGCCTTAATTACCATTGAACCCAGTGGCTTGCTGGGCCATTTCAGAGGGTGGTTAAGAGTCAACCACCTTATTGTGGGTCTGGAGTCACATGTAGGCCAGACCAGGTAAGGATGGCAGTTTCCTTCCCTAAAGGACATCAGCAAACCAGATGGGCTTTTCCCAACAATCAATGATCGTCCTGCGGTAACCATTGTTGAGACTAGCTTTAATTTCAAATATGTTGATAGAATTCAAATTCTACTGGTGGTTGTTATGCGAGTTTAACCCATGTGCATAACGTCCCTCACCAACTTCTGCAGATGCACCACTGAAAGCATACTGTCCGGGTGCATAACGGCCTGGCATGGCAACTGCTCTGCCCAGGACCGTAAGAAACTACAGAAGGTGGTGTGCACAGCCCAGACCATCACGAAAGGCAACCTTCCATCTATGGACTCCATTTAGACGGCTCGCTGCCGCGGAAACGTGGCCAACATCATCAAAGACCCATCACACCCTGGTAATGAGAGATAACAAGGTGTGGAGCTGGATGAACACAGCAGGTCGAGCAGCATCATAGGAGCGGGAAAGCTTGACATTTCGGGCCTAGACCCTTCTCGGATTCTCCAGCATCTGCAGTACCTATTATTTCTCACACCCTGGTAATGATCTCCTACAACCTCTTCTGTCAGGCAGAAGACACAGGAGCCTGAACACACGCACCAGCAGGTTCAGAAACAGCTTCTTTCTGGCCATTGTCAGACTGTTGAATGGACTCTAGCCTCAAATAATGTAACCTGCAACGTAACCTGTATACCTCTCAGTCTATTTGATCTGCACATCCTTTGCTTGCTGTGATCTGCCTGTACTGCTCGTAAACAAAACTTTTCTCTGTATTTCAGTACACATGACAATAAAATCAATCAAACCAAATCAAAGTATTAACCTAAGCCTCAGACAGATGGCACGGTGGCACAGTGCCAGGGACCTGGGTTCAATTCCAGCCTCAGGTGATTGTCTGTGTGGAGTCTGCACATTCGCCGTGTGGTCTGCGTGGGATTCCTCCGGGTGCTCCAGTTTCCTCCCACAGTCCAAAGACGTGCAGGTTACGTGGATTGACCATGCCAAGGCGTCCAGGGGATGTTTAGGTTAGGTGGGTTAGACATGGGAAATGCAGGGCTAGGGGAATGGGTCCAGGTGGGATGATCTTCAGAGGGGCAGTGTGGACGTATTGTGCTGAATGGCCTGTTTCCACACTGTAGGGATTCTGTGACTGTCCTTATATGCTGTGGTACAGTGCATAAATCCATGGCCTTTGAATCATCTGGAAAACTCAGACAGAAGCAACTGTTTTTCCTTTATTCATTCGCTGGCTAGGCAGTCCATCCCTAATTGTCCAGAGGGCAGTTAAAGAGTCAACCACATTGCTGTGGGTCTGGAATCACACGTAGGCCAGACCAGGTAAGGATGGCAGTTTCCTTCCCTAAAGAGCATTAATGAACCAGATGGGCTTTTCCCCCAACAATCACCATTCAGTTCTTAATTCCAGATATTTATTGAATTCAAATTCCACCCTCTGCATTGGCAGGATTTGAACCCATGTCCCCAGAATGTTATCTGGGGGTACGCTGGAGTAACAGTCCAGCTGATAATACCACTAGGCCGTCACCTCCCACTTAGCTACCACACTCAACAAGCAACTCTTACAGTTGTGCACAAAACAATGAAACAGTAACACAGGAATGGTAGGAAACATAAAACAGATTAGTAGTAATTCAGTTTAACCCAGGTTGGACCTCAGCCGTTGCCATTAACAACCTTGCCCTGTGTTCTGGAACATGGAAATTAAAAAAAATCATTTGGGTTTCCTGCATCGCTTTTCCTGACCTCAAAAGTAGTGACATAAAAGAGAAATACTGCGCTGTGATCATAAATCCCACATTCAAATAGTTGATTTAATGTTCACTCGCACGAGAAGAAAATCAAGTTGCAATTATGTAGGGCCTGACATGCAAATCCAAGCCTTCACAGGAGGAATGATCAAGCAACATTTGACATTGCGTGACATAAGGCTTGAGGGGGTCAGGTAACCAAAACCTGATTGAAGAGGTAGATTTTACGGAAGATCTTAAAGCAACGGATCTGAAAGGGATGATGTTGGAGACTCATCTGCACCAAATCTAATGGTGTCACAAGATCTTGGGTGGGGGAGTGGAAGGCAGGATGTGTGAACAAGGAACAAGCATAGGCCATTCAGCCCTTCCAGCCTGATGTGCCATTCAATACGATCATGACTGATCTGATTTTAACCTCATCTCTCCATCCCTGCATAATCTTTCAGCCGCCTGGTCATTAAGAATCTATCTGGTTCTACCTTAAAAATGTTTAAAGATTCCACACGCCCTCTTGAGGAAGGGAATTCCTAGGACTCATGATCCTCTGAGAGAAAAAAAATGTTTCCTCATCTGTTTTAAATGAGTGACTCCTTATTTTTAAACTATAACCACTGGCTCTAGAATGTCTTAGGACCTTATAGAGTCATAGGCACGGAGACAGGCCTTTTGGCCCAAATAGGTCCATGCCCACCAAAATGTCCATCCATGCTAATCCCATTTCCCTACACTTGGCCCAAACCTTTCCTGTCCATATATTCATCCAGATGCCTTTTAAATGTTGTTAATGTACCTGCCTCAACCACTTCCGCAGGCAGCTCATCCCACATTCCTTGCAGGATGAGGACCAATGACCACAGGTCTCCCTATAGTGTTTGTACCAATGTTTAACTTACTAACGTTACTTGTACTTTTAGTTACTATCATTAAATCAATTACATCTTGCTTAAGGTAAGAGCATCTTGTGAAGACTCAACAGTGGCTCAGCTTCCACTGCTCTAAATCAAGTAGCCCCTTGGTCAAGGAGGGAAGGCAATGGCAGCAAACTACTCCTGCCACAAGCTGGTAGTGGTTGGCATCAATGCTTGCACTATACGGAAAGGGACGGAGAGATTTAGGGAGGGAATTCCAGGCCCAGTGTTCTCCGAAGGCTCGACTGTCAATGGGAGAGCATTCAAGGATGCTCAAGAGTCCAGAATTTGGGTAACGGTGGCCGTCTGGTAACATCCCTACACTAGCAATCCCAATACCCAATCTTGTTCCGTGGGGACATGGGTTCAAGTCCGACCACAGCAGATAGTGAGATTTAAATTCTATTTGTGAACAATCATAAAGCTAGACTTGGTGATGGTCACCAGGAAACCATGGTTGATGGTTGTAAAAATCCCTACCTGGTTCACTAATAGCTGTTAGGAAGGGAGATCTGCCATCCTTACCCAGTCTGGCCTACATGTGACTCCAGACCCATGGTAACACGATTGACTCTTAACTGACCTCTTAGTTGGTCAATGGCCACTCAGTTCAATGGGAATGAGGAATGGGCAACACGGTGGCTCAGTGGTTAGCACTGCTGCCTCACAGTGCCAGGAACCCGGGTTTGATCCCACCCTCGAGTGACTGTCTGTGTGGAGTTTGCGAACTCTCCCGTGTCTGCGAGGGTTTCCTCCGGGTGCTCCGGTTTCCTCCCACAGTCCAAAGATATGCAAGCTAGGTGGATTAGCCATGCTAAATTGCCCATAATGTTCAGGGATGTGTAGATTCGGGGTACAGGTCTGGGTGCGATGCTCTGAGAGTTGGTGTGGACTTGTTGGGCCGAAAGGCCTGTTTCCACACTGTATGGATTCTATGATCCAAACTAATGGCCTTGCCAGTGACCCACATATCCCATGAATGAATAAAAAAGGTGCTGGTAAAAGGGTTTCTGAAGAAGGGTCCCGACCCGAAACGTCAGCTTTCCTGCTCCTCTGATGCTTCTTGGCCTGCTGTGTTCATCCAGCTCCACACCTTGTTATCTGGTAAAACGCAGGGAGCTTGGAAGCTTGTAAGATTGAGGGAAGTTAGACAGATGCGGGAGGGGTTGGGGAGGCCTTGGAGGGAAATGAAGTGAAGAATGTTTATTTTAAATGTCAAGATATTGCAGGACTGACATAAGCCAGGAAGGGTAGGGGGTGATGACTGAACTGAAACGAGGTGCAAGTCACAACATGTTTGTGAGGCGAACTCAGTGAAGTGTCAAACGGCCAGGCGCCAACTCTCTGACACCTCCCCCTACTGCCCCCTGGATCATGACCCCACCCCCGAGCACCAAACCATCATCTCCCAAACCATCCACAACCTCATCACCTCAGGTGACCTCCCACCCACCGCCTCCAACCTCATCGTTCCCCAACCCCGCACCGCCCGCTTCTATCTCCTCCCCAAAATCCACAAACCTGAATGCCCTGGTCGACCCATTGTCTCCGCCTGCTCCTGCCCCACCGAACTCATCTCCACCTACCTAGACTCCATTTTCACCCCCTTGGTCCAGGAACTCCCTACCTACGTCCGTGACACCACCCACGCCCTCCACCTCCTCCAGAACTTCCAATTCCC
>JAHRHZ010000065.1:6181724-6196348 GCA_024137785.1 Ginglymostoma cirratum
ATGAACACAGCAGGTCAAGCAGCATCATAGGAGCAGTGATGAAGGGTCTAGGCCCGAAACGTCAAGCTTTCCTGCTCCTATGATGCTGCTTGGCCTGCTGTGTTCATCCAGCCCCACACCTTGTTATCTCGGATTCTCCAGCATCTGCAGTACCTTTTATCTCTTAAATACCTTTTAAACATTGCTTTTGTATCTGTTTCTACCACCTCCCCTGGCAGTGCATTCCAGGCACTCTGTGCAAAAAATCTTTCCTCGCACATCTCCTTTAAACTTTCCCCCTCACATCTTAAACCTATGGTCTAGTATTCGACACTTCCGCCCTGGGAAAAAGACTCCAACTATCCACCCAATCCATGCCTCTCATAATTTTATACGTATCTATCAGCCTCCGGCACTCTCGTGAAAACAATCCAAGTTTGTTCAATCACTCCTTATAGCTCATACACTCCAATCCGGGCAACATCATGGATTGCTTCATTAAAGATGCTACACAAATGCAAGTTGTTGTTGTTGAAGGAGCTACCTGCAAACCCATCGCACCCTCTTGAAGCACCTCAGTCGATTAGTAGATGCCAATGTTACGGAATGGAACATTTTCTATTGTTTGGGATCAATGCTGGAGTTTGGATGAGACCGTGATTGGAGAACTGTGCACAGTTTTGGTCTCCGTGTTTGGACAGGGATTGACTTGTACTGGAGAGGGTACAGTGAGGGTGAACTGGATTCCTAGGATAAGGATGGTCCAGTGATGAGAAGTTGAGTAAGTTTGAGTGGGGTATAAAAGAACAAAAAGTGATGTTATTGAAATATGCAAGATTCTGACAGGCCTTAACAGGGTCAACGCTGATAGATTGATTTTCTTTGGTGGGGGAATCTAGAACACAGTTGTCCAGCCTCAGGATAACTTGGAACTGAGAAGTTCCTTCACCATTTTTCCCCCAAGATTGAGTACAATAGATTAAGCCAGCATTAACTGCCCATCCCTAACTGCCCTACAGAAGGTGCTGGTGAGCTGCCTTCTTGAACCGCGACAGCCTTTTGGGGTGTAGGTACACTTGCAATGCTGTTAGGGAGGGAATTTTGGGACTCTCACCCGGCAACACTGAAGGAATAATGATATATTTCCAAGTCAGGACGGTGCAAGGCTTGGAGGGGATCTTGTATGTATCTGCTGCCTTTGCCCTTCTAGGTGGAAAAGTATTGTATTTAATGGCGGAACAAGCCCGAGGAGACAAATGGTCTACTCCTGCTCTTATTTATTCTATCTCATTACATCAAATACTAATGAGCCATTCATAAATGGGGGCAGAACACAAATTATTTCCCCTGAATAACCATTCACCTCTAACTCAAAAGAACTGTTCCATTGCAGTTTGCCCCATAAGGCAATAAGAAATAGGAACAGGAGGAGGCCATTCGGCCCCTCAAGCCTACTCTGCTATTCAATCGGATCATGGCAGATCCAATATTCCTCACGTCCACTTTCCTGCAGTTTTTTTATGTAACCACTGATTCCCCAACTGATGAAGAATCCAACTCAGCCTTAAGTATACACAAAGACTCTGCCCCCATTGCTCTCTGTGGAACAGAGTTCTAAAGATCCACAATTCTTCCTCATCTTGGCCTTAAATTGGTGCCCCTTTATTCTCAGACTATGCCCTCTGGTCCTCAACTTACCCATGAGGGGAAACATCCTCTTAGCACTTACCCTGTTAAGCCCCTTAAGAATCCAATATGTTTCAATGAGATCACCTCCCATTATTCTAATCTCCAGTGAGTAGAGTCCCAACCTCTACCCTTTGCTCATAAAACAATCCCTCCATACCAGGGATCATCCTAGTGAACCATGATTGAACTGCCTCCAATGAAATGATACCTTTCCTTAAGTAAGGGAGTAGCGCAGTGTCTCAGTGGTTAGCACTGCTGCCTCACAGTGCCAGGAACCTGGGTTCAATTTCAGCCTCAGGTGACTGTCTGCATGTTCTCCCTGTGTCTGTGTGGGTTTCCTTCCACAGTCCAAAGGTGTGCGGGTTAGGGTGGATTGACCATGCTAAATTGTCCCATAGTGTCCACGGATGTGTAGGTTATGCGAATTAGCCATAGCAAGTGCAGGGTCACAAGGATAAGCGGAGGGGGAGGGTACCAGATCTGGATGGGATGCTGTTTGGAGGGCTATTGTGGACTCAATGGACAGAAAGGCCTGCTTCCACGATGTAGGGATTCTGTGATTCAAAACTACTCACAGTACTGCGGATGTGGTCTCCCTATGCGGACGTGGTCTCCCTATGCGGACGTGGTCTCCCTATGCGGACGTGGTCTCCCTATGCGGACGCGGTCTCCCTATGCGGACGCGGTCTCCCTATGCGGACGCGGTCTCCCTATGCGGACGCGGTCTCCCTATGCTGACGTGGTCTCCCTATGTGGACGCGGTCTCCCTATGTGGACGCGGTCTCCCTATGCGGACGTGGTCTCCCTAGCTTCTTTTACGGTTGCAGCAATACTCTTATACTCCAATCCCTTTAACCTTGCATTGACCAGCTCTCCATTAATACTGGATTGTGGACTATATCTTACTGAGGAAAACAAAACTGCTCAGCTTATCCCGCGCCTCATTTCAGGAAGATTTTCAACCAGCAACTTTCTCCCAAAAGGTTGGGCCAGGAATTGGAGCAGCCCTCCAGAGCAGAAACACTGTGTTCAAATCCAGTCTTTGCTTGTGTCTTTCTGATGGAGCATCCGGCTATAAACTGTAGATTCTGTTGTGTAGGCGAGACACAGCATGTTTCTTGGCCTGTTTTCAATCACCAACCAATGTCAGAGATGTAAGATTTTCAACATAACATAATCATTGTGAAGTCTGTGTATTAAATACAAGCACAGGATCTCTCTTCTGCCTCCTCAGCTGCTCCCCATCATGCACACCCACCCTTTGAAGTACTATCTAAGGTTTGAGAGAATTGCTGAACAATGGGTATCAGGTGCTAGCTGGATAAGCATCCAGATCTTAAGTGGCACACTGTTCATGTGAGTCCATTAACCAAATTCGAAGAGCAAAAAAAAATGCAGTGAGCTCACCTTCTGTCCCAAAAATAGAATAAGAGAATTTTACCACACAGAAAGAGGCCATTTGGCCCATCATGTTTGTACTGGCTCCTGAAAGAGCTACCCAGATAGTCTCACTCTCCAGCCCTATCTCCACAGCCATCTAAATTCATCCCTTTCAAATATATATCCAACTCTCTTTTGAAACCTCCACTGGAATCCATTCAGAGCAATTAACAAGCCCTTTGTTTTTTTACATCAGACATTCACAACAACTGTTACCCTTGACAGAGGCGGAAGAGGAGCAAAAGTATGTTAAAAAAAACACTTTCCAACCCTTTTCAGTACTGACAAAGAGTCATAGTGGACTCAAAACAATGATTCTGTTTCCCTCTCTCCACAGATGCTGGCAGACCTGCTGAGTTTCTCCAATATTCCCTGTATTTGTTACATATTAATTCGCTTTGACTGCTCTGACCTTCTGCAGCAAAGCGTAGATCAGGGGCAAGGGTGCACCATTGCCCCGACTCCATTATAAAGATGAAGCTTTGATTCAAACATAAGTTTGTGACTTTTGACTCTGACAGTAATTACAGCATCCGTTTTAGTAATTCATTGAGTCATATAGCACTGCAACAGACCCTTTGATCCAACTCGTCTATGCCGACCACATTTCCCAAACCAAACTAGTCCCATTTGGTCTATATGCCTGTAAACTTTTCCTATTCGTGCACCTATCCAAATGTCTTTTAAATATTGCCACTGTATCTTCACCTACCACTTCATTCCACATACACACCACCCTCTCTGTGAGAAAGTTGCCAGTCAGGTCCTTTTTAAATCTTACTCCTCTCACCTTAAAATTATGCCTTCTAGTTATGAAATCCCCAACCCTAGGGAAAAGACTTTTGCTAATCACCTTATCAATGCCCCTCATGATTTTATAAGGTCATCCATCAACCACCCAAACTCCAGTGAAAAAAGTCCAAGCTTCTCCTTAGAACTCAAACTCTCCATTCCGGCAACATCCTTGTAAATCTTTTCTGAGCCCTCTCCAATTTAATAATATCTTTCCTATAGCAGGGCGACCAGAACTGTGCACAGTGTTCCAAAAGTGGCCTCAACAACATCCTGGACAAACTCAACATGACTTCCAACTCCTACACTCAATGGTCTGAGGAATGAAGGCAAGTGTGCGTTCTTTATCACTCAACAAATCAGAAGTTACACAACGCCAGGTTACAGTCCGACAAGGTTTATTTGAAATCACAAGCTTTCAGAAGTGTTGCCCCTTTGTCGGATGAAGTCAGATCACCCGACAAAGCAGCAGTGCTCCAAAAGCTATTGATTTCAAATAAACCTGTTGGACTGTAACTTGGGATCATGGGACTTCTGATTTCATCCATCCCAGTCCAACACAGGCACCTCCACATCACGGTTACCACTCACCCGTTATAATTTGGTGTAGTTCAGCTAATTCACTTTCATCATAGAGCATTATAGACAATAGGTGCAGTAGTAGGCCATTCGGCCCTTCGAGCCAGCACCACCGTTCATTATGATCATGGCTGATCATCCACAATCAGTATCCTGTTCCTGCCTTATCCCCATAACCCTTGATTCCATGATTTCGTTACTTTATTTAAAATGGGAGAAGGAGAGACTGTTGGGAGAGAAGCTAGGAGGCATACAAATGCAATGTTGCATTCTGGGAATCTTACTAGTTTTAGGATTGGATGAATATCCTGGACTAGTTTCTGATCGCCAATTGGGATTTTGGACAGGCATGCTCCATTTTAGTTGCTCTCTATCTGGCCTACAGTTTCGTTCAGTTCTGTTCCCAGAAGGTAGCATGGCTCCAGGAGCTTGTGTGGTGTTTTTATTGTGTGTTGCTGACAGAAGAATAATTGTTGAAGCCTTTCATCTTGCACTCATCAGGACAATCCACAAGAATAGCAATTTAATGGAAAACTAACATTTATACTTCCATGAGAGGACAGCACTGATTGGTTAGTAAGTGGGCTCTGACTGGTAGAGGTGTTGCTATGGGGATACACCATTGGATACACTTGTGAAACATACAGGCAGTCACTGGGTTACAAATGAATTTGATCCTGGAGTCTGTTCACAAGTTGATTTGTGTACAAGTCACAACACAACATCAGATAATGTGTGTGGTACAGTGGCTCAGTGGTTAGCACTGCTGCCTCACAGTGCCAGAGACCTGGGTTCAATTCCATCCTCTGGTGATTGTTCGTGTGGAGTTTGCACACCCTCTCTGTGTCTATGTGGGTTTTCTCCAGGTGTTCCCATTTCCTCCCAGCAGTCCAAAGATGTGCAGATTAGGTGGATTGGCCATGCTAAACTGCCCCTAGTGTTCAGGAATATGTGGGTTAGCCATGGGAAATGCAGGGTTATAGAGATAGGATAATGGAGTGGATCTGGCTGGGATGCTCTTCAGAGGGTTGGTGTGGACTTGATGGGCCTGTTTCAGCATAATGGGGATTCTATGAAGTTGCTGGTTGCAAGCACAGGCAATATTTGTATGTGGGATCTTTAAAATTACATTCCTGTATGGGATTATGTTATTAAGTATGAGCAGTGGTAAATGCTGTGTTGGCATTCTTGCAAATTCTCCTGCCAAGTACAAGATGAAAATCTTTGACATAATGTTTCTGTTCTTTTCAGAAATTACCCAAGTCCTGATCTACCAAAGGACTAAATGGCTGAACAGCCTCCTAATCTGTAATAATTCTGCAATATATTGTGTTATACAGTGCACCATAACTGTGTGGAACAGGCTGCATGGATGAGTGAAAAGTTTCCTGTTTTAACTTTCATGCCATCTTTGGCATCAGCAAGCTCAGTGCAGAGCTAAAATTCAGGTAAGGCCCAGTTTGGTTTGAATGGGTCTCTTCTATATAATAGCACCTTGAGAAACCGCTCACCATCGAGCATTTGTCATTGGCTCAATTCTCTGCCTATTCGCCACCGTCAAAATTTCTTCATTTTAAGGGCAGCAGCAGTTCAATAAAGTGAACTCGCTGAGATGAGGGAGGCTTGTCTTAGTTGTTTGGACTGATATTCATTCGGAGTTTGGAAGAAAGAAAGGGGGCCTTATGGGAACGTGTAAGGTTCTGAAGGGGCTTGAAAGCATAGATCCTGAGAGGCCCCTTCCCTCATTGGGAGAAATCCGGGAGAGGAGGAGGTATAACAGTATATAAACATCTCCCATTTAGGACGGAATTGAAGAGACATTGCTTCTCTCTGAGCGTCGTTAATTTTGGAATTCTCTCGCCAGTGATCTGTGGAGGTTGGAACATTGAGCGTATTCAGGGATGAGTCAGACAGATCAAGGGGTTAAAGGATTATGGGAAGCAGGCAAGAAAATGGAGTTGAGGCTGTAATCAGATCAACTGTGATCTTCTTGAATGTTAGAACAGGCTTTCAGGGCCAAATGTTGGACTCCAATTTCATACGATCTATGCCAGGGGTGAGGAACCTGTGGCCTTAAGGCTGCATGCAGCCATCTGCCTATTTGTCTGCAAACACTAAATCCGGCTTTTTAAATCTCTGTACCGTTTTTAAAATTTTCACTGGTGACCCAGCCATGTCAAAAAGTAAGAAAAGAACATTAAAGGACAAGAACAGAGTATTCAATGAAGAATGGGAATCGCAGTATTATGTAGTTGCTGTGAAAGTTGAGATGATGTGTTTGCTCTGCGACACCATAATTGCAACAGTGAAGAAATACAACGCATTTGAGCTTTCCAGAACTCATAAGGAGATCCCCGAAAGACTGCACTTAAGAAAACGAGAGATCAAAAGCAGCAGCTAGTATTTAAAACGATGTCAGGACCAAGGGATTGACATCACTGAAGCAATTTCTAAAGCAGCACATATATTTGGAAGAAGAGGTAGGCCATTTAGCAATGTGGAAATCATAAAAGAACGCATTGTTGAAGTTGTAGGATTCAGACATGGTTAAAAATTACAAACAACTACCTCTTTCAAGAAGGACCATAACTGCTCAGCAACATGTACTAGCCCTCAACGTAACAGAACAACTTCACACAATATGTCAAAGCGAACACATTAATTATTCGATTGCCTTGGGTGAATCCACTGACATTACTAAGTCAGCGCAGGTGTTATGTTCTATTCATGTTATAATTGCGGATTTTCATTGCCATGAGGCGTTACTGGCTTTGGATACCCTTATGGTGAGGACACGTGGAATTGACATCTTCACTATCTTCAAAGAAAGATGCCGCGAAGCAAAACTGAATTTATGCAAATTGGTAAGTGTTAACCAATGTCCTGTACAGCCACAATATGACTCCTCTACCCAATGCGCTGACTAATAAAGGAAACGCCTTCTGCACCAGCCTGTCTACCTGGGACTCCCCTTTCAAGGAACTATGAACCTGCGCTTTGTTCTTTGTTCAGCAACACTCCCCAGGACCTTACCACTAAGCATATAAGGCTGTTCTGTAGCTTTCCATCCATCTCAATGCCTTGTTAATAGCTGCTCATGTCCCCATTCTGTGTTTGGCAGTAGCAGAGAGCTTGGTAAATTTCACAGGAGTCCTTTGATGTCAGGTCAACATTCCCATTTTACTTAATTCTAGCAAACACTGACTACATACAGGACAGGACTTATCTCTGCAACAGGGCTGCTAGACAGAACCATCTCCAAGCAGATCCATTGAAGTCTACATCATGGAAAAAGGTCCTTTGGCCCATCGAATCTGTGCCAGTCAAAAGCAACCTGACTATTCTAACCCGATTTTCCAGCACTTTGCCCATAGCCTTGTGTGCCTTGACATCTCAAGAGCACATCTAAATAATTCTTCAATGTTCGGAGGGTTTCTGCCTTGACCACCCTTACAGGCAGTGAGGTCCAGATTCCCACCACCCTCTGGATGGAAACATTTTTCCTCCAGCCCCTTCCCTTAAATCTGTACGTCTGGTCATTGATCCTTCCACCCTCAACTGGTCTTGTTACCTCGTCTACATAATCACATTAACCTTTTGCACTGCAGGAGCATTGTCTTTTCAAATGGTCCATCAAGAGGCTGTTCAGCCCCTCAAGGTTGGTTCACCATTCGATCAGATCGTTGGGCCTATGTTGTACCTCAATTCTACTTACCCAGCCTGATTTGGGTGCTCTTAACACCCTCACCGCAGAATAAAAAGCCAATAAAAGATGATCCTGCTGGATAAAGCCTGGGCGGTCTCTGCAGTTGCTAACCCACACTGGCTGCATGTCAGAGAGGAAGGGATTAGAGGTCAGCAGATGATGCAATCAGGGACAAAGCTATCGCCAGCAGGTCTCCTGATGGCATGTTCGCTGTCTGAGGGGATGAATCAGAGCCATTTCACTAATTATTTAGAAAGGCTTATAGTTTTATCGTCAATGGGAGTAAACACAACTATACAGATGCCTAGTGCTCTTACAGTGTTCAAATATCAGACCTGGTTATATATATGTGTGTGTGTATGTGTGTGTCTGTGTGTGTGTGTATGTGTGTGTCTGTGTGTGTGTGTGTGTCTGTGTGTGTGTGTGAGAGAGAGTGTGTGTGTGTGTGTGCGTGTGTGTGTGTGTGAGAGTGTGTGGGCGTGTGTGTGTGTATGTGTGAATGTGTGTGTATTTGTGTGTGTGTGTGCATGTGTGCGTGTGCGTGTGCGTGTGTCTGTGTGTGCGTATGTATTTGTGTGTGTGTGTGCGTGTATGTGTGTATTTGTGTGTGTGTGTCTGTGTCTGCTTGTGTGTGTGACTGTGTCTCTGTGTGTGTCTGTGTGTGTGTGCTTGTGTGTCTGTGTCTGTGTGTCTGTGTGTGTATGCGTGTGTGTGCGTGTGTATTTGTGTATGTGTGTCTGTGTGTCTGTGTATTTGTGTGTGTGTGTCTGTGTGTATCTATGTGTGTGTCTGTGTCTCTGTGTGTGTGACTGTGTCTCTGTGTGTGTGTGTCTGTGTGTCTGCGTCTGTGTGTGTGTGTCTGTGTCTCTGTGTGTGTGTCTGTGTCTGTGTGTCTGTGTCTCTGTGTGTGTGACTGTGTGTCTGTGTGTGTGTGCTTGTGTGCGTGTGTCTGTGTCTGTGTGTGTGTATGTGTGTGTGTCTGTGTGTGTGCGTGTGTATTTCTGTATGTGTGTCTGTGTGTGTGTGTCTGTGTATTTGTGTGTGTCTGTGTCTGTGTCTGTGTGTGTGTGTCTCTGTCTGTGCGTGTGACTGTGTCTCTGTGTGTGTGTCTGTGTGTGTCTGCGTCTCTGTGTGTGTGTCTGTCTATGTGTGTGTGTCTGTGTCTGTGTGTGTGTGTGTCTGTGTGTGTGAGTGTGTGTGTGTGCGTGTGTGTGTATAAAATGAAAACTATCTTTCTTTGCAGTGTTATGCATAAAACTAACCAAAATTATTATTTTAGGAAGGAACAGAGAGATTTCTGTTATTGTTCTGTAAACAAATGAAGTCAGTGTTTGGTAAAATAATGGTGAAGACACACCTCTCCATCCTACCCTCACCCTCGGTCCTATGACAAAGAGCTTCCCATTCTAGTGAACTGCAGCCAGAGATTCGAACCAACACAGGGGTCAGGGTCCACAGCAGCTCATCCAAGGCGAGTCACTGTGAAATGAATGGGTGTAGGTCACTGTCTTTCAGAGTAAAGAATCTGGAGGGGAGTTGGCTGAGAGGGAAAAAGAGAGATAGAGGGTGTCAGTGAAAGAAGGGGGAATTGGGAAGTGGCCTGGCATGAGATTCTGAAGGAAGGAAGAATAGCGATGCTGAGAATGCATCTCTACAAGGGCGGGGGGGGGTGTAGAATTCTGAGGGACTAAGGAGGGGCATTGTGAGGGAGGGACAGTCTGATAGAGGGAGTCTCTGAGGGAGGGACACTGAAAGGGAGGGACACACTGAGAGAGGGATACACTGAGGGAGGGACACACTGAGGGAGGAACATTACAAGGGAGGGACACACTGAGGGAGGGACATTGCGAGGGAGGGACACTGAGGGAGGAACATTGCGAGGGAGGAACATTGCGAGGGAGGGACATTGCAAGGGACGGGCACTCTGAGGGAAGGACACACTGAGGGAGGGACATTTTGAGGGCAGGGCATTCTGAGGGAGATATGCTCTGAGGGAAGGAAACTCTGAGGAGGGACAGTCTGAGGGAGAGATATACTGAGGTAATGGTGCTCTAAGTGAGAAGCAGCACACCAACCTAAATTGGGGAGTTGGGAAAAAGGGTTAATGTCAACTGGAGAGAGTGATCACCTGACTGGGTGGGGGAGGGGTACGGGTGCAGCTCCTGCCTTTAGCAAGGAGGAGAAAGCATGGCAGCTTTAAGTGTGGTTGATAAGAACACAACAGAAACTGGGAGTGAAGTGCAGGGTCTAGAGACGAGGAAAACTGATCCATTCCCAACCACTGAACCCCCTCAATTGGAAGTAAGAAGGAATTCACCACAAAATGTTGTTATGGCAATAATTGGAGTGTTGCGTACTGTCTGGTCTCCATATTATGAAAAGGATATAGAAGCTCTGAAGAAGATCCAAGAAGATTTAGTTAAATGATGTACAGCCAACATATTTATCTTCAAAAACTGAAGAGGTTGGGACCAATTTGTCTAAAAGGATGAGGGCTCACTTGACAGGGCTCTTTGTAAGATTATAACAGGGCGTTTGTAGGGTAAACATAGAGAAAATATTCCAACCCTCATGGGATTCCAAAACCAGGGGGCCAAAACTATCAGATAGTTCCTAACAAATTCCGCATGGATTCAAGGGAAATCTCCTTGCCCAGAAAGTGGTGAGAATGTGCAACTCACTAAAACAGGAAGTGGTCAAGGCTAATAACAGTGTTACAGCAAGGGGGCAAAGGTGGAGTGGTGGTCATGTCACTGAACTTGTAATTGAGAGGTATTGCTTTTGGGAGCATGGGTTCAAATCCCATCACAGCCACAGGAAATAATAAACCTAGAATTGAAAGTTGGCCTTTGTAAGAGTAACCATGAGCTTTCACTGACTGTCAGGAAAAATCCATCTGGATCACTAGGTTGATTCTGGAATTGAGAGGTTTGGCTTATGAGGGGACAGTGAGCAGACTGGGACTGTACTCACTGGAATTTATAAGAATGAGGGTGATCTTATGGAAACATATAAAATTATGAAAGGAATAGATAAGATAGAAGCAGGGAGGTAGTTTCCACTGACAGGTGAAACTAGAGCTGGGGGGCATAGCCTGAAAATAAGGGGGAGCAGCTTTAGGACTGAGCAGAGGAGGAACTTCTTCACCCAAAGGGTTGTGACTCTGTGGAATTCCCTGCCCAGTGAAGCAGTTGAGGCTACCTCGCTGAATGTTTTTAAGGTGAAGAAAGATAGATTTTTGAACAGAAAAGGAATTGAGGGTTATGGTGAGCGGGAGGGTAAGTGGAGCTGAGTCCATGAAAAGATCAGCCATGATCCTACTGAATGGCACAGCAGGCTCGAAGGGCCAGATGGCCCGCTCCTGCTCCTATTTCTTATGTTCTTAAGCTCTAATGCTCTTGAAGCAAGGAAATCTGCCAGCTTTACCTGATACGGCCTCTATGAGACTCCAGACCCACAGCAATGTAATCGATGCGCAACTGCCCTCTGACTGGAGGGGTAAAGCCACTTAGTTTTGAGGGAAAACAGAGATGGGCAACAAATGGATGTCTTGATAGCAATGTCCACATCGCATGAAAAATGAAAGGAAAGCTAGCCATGCAAAAGTTAATGACACTGGGTTTGGACGAAGAAGGTAGGAAGAGGCTCATGGTAATTACAAACTCCAGAATCAATCAGTTGGGCCGAATGGCTTGTCCCTGAGCCCATTCAGTGTAACACAGTCCTGAGTTCCACCACGATTCGTCTTGATCTCTTGGGACAGAGCCTGAAACTCATTGACATGGTAACTTTGGAGATTCTCCCAATCTCCCACTGCAGTTACCTTAGGAAATCCACATGAACCCTCTTGCAGAAACCCATGACAAAATAATTTATCAGAATAAATGCTTTTGAGGATCAGTTAGTTGCAGTAGGAAGATGAATTCCAAACACATAATTCTCTCTGGAAGGTCAACACAAAATCTGCTAAAATGATCACTAGATGTGGAGGTGCCGGTGTTGGACTGGAGTGGACAAGGTCAGAAATCACACAACACCAGGTTATAGTCCAACAGGTTTCTTTGAAAACTCAAGCTTTTGGAGCGTATCAGGTGAAGAGACAAAGGGGCAGCACTTCAAAAGCTTGTGGTTTCAAATAAATCTGTGGGACTATAGACAAGCTGTTCTTTATCCCTTTGAGGTGTTATAATCCAGCTTTATCAGTTAAACCATTTGACTCAATCCCAATGCAGTGAACACCTTCAATTCTCTGAACTATTATTTCTGGATCCACAACTCGGTTTTGGAAGGACAGCAGCTGAGTTCTCCCCCATGCCCTGCCAATAAATATCACTCAAGGTTAGACAGATTAGATAGGTTCTTGATTATCAAAGGGATCAAGGGTTACGGGGAGAAAGCAGGAGAATGGGCTTGAGGAACTTATCAGCCATGACTGAACGGCAGAGCAGACTCGATGGGCAGAATGGCCTAATTTATGCTCCTATGTCTTATGGTCTTATGGTCCAACCAACAGCACTAAAAAATACCCTTCTGCACATTATCATATTTCCATTTGTGGGATTTTCACAGAATCCCTACAGCCTGGAAACAGGCCATTCAGTCCAATAAGTAAACACTGACCCTCTGAAGAGCATCTCACCCAGACCCATTCCCCTAATTTCCCACGTCTAACCTAAACATCCCTGAACATCATGGGCAATTTAGCATGGCCAATCCACCTACCCTGCACATGTTTGGACTGTGGGAGAAAACTGGAGCTCCCAGAGGAAACCCACACAGACACAGGGAGAATGTGCAAACTCCACACAGACAGCTGCCCAAGAGTGGAATTGAACCCAGGTCCCTGGTGCTGTGAGGCAGCAGTGCTAACCACTGAGCCACTGTGCCACCCATACTGTGCATAAATCTACTGCTGCAATTCCTAAGCTACAAAAGTTACAATGCAACAAGTATTTAATTGATGCTTTGGGACACGAAGAGCGCCATACGAATGCACGGACCCCCTCACCTTTCAACAAAACACCTGTTACACCTCCCCAGTAACAGACTGAACCTCCTCAACTCACTGTGACCGTAGCCAAGTTGGCAACTACAATGCTGGCATCTTGCTAGCAAATGTGGAAATTTTGTCCAGGCATGTCCTGTCAACAATGAGCAGGATAAATCCAATCTGACCAATTACAACCGTTGTCAATCTACTCTTGAGCATCAGCAAAGTATTGGAAGGGCTCATCAATACTACCACCCAGTCGCAGTTAACTCAGCAATGGCCTGCTCACAGATGTTCACTTTGAGTTCTTCCAGGGGTGCCCAGCTCCAGACATAGTACAGCCTCTTGATTCAAACATGAACAAAAATCTGAATTGCAGAGGTGAGGTGAGGTGAGAGTGACTGCCCTTGATATCAAAGGAACCTAGAAAAGATTCTCAAAGGCCCGGTGTCATGTTCCTTCTGGTTTCTAACACAGTAAAGATGTTTATTTTGTTGCTGAGTGTAAATGAGTATTTACAGAATGTTTCTCTCCTTCAATTAGGACAACCTATTGCATTGCTCCCTAAAATTACAGCCTTACATAAACCACAGAAAAGTCGCTTTGAATGTGCGATCTGAATCCACACACAAGCACTTTCATCTCACTCAAACTACATCCAACAACAACCCCGATAAAAGGAGGCGAGGCATCAGCACTCATTTTCAAAAAGAAGAAATAAAGTAAATATTAAGTTTAGAGATAACAAGGTGTGGAGCTGGATGAACACAGCAGGCCAAGCAGCATCATAGGAGCATCAAGCTCCCATCTCCCTCTAAACCCATCTTATTTATATACTTATCCCAATGCCTTTTAAATGTTGTAATTGTATCACCTTCCAGCGCTTCCTCTGGCAGCTCATTCCATACAAGCACCACCCTCTGCATGAAAAAGTTGCCCCTTAGGTCCATTTACCCGTCTCACCTTAAACCTATGCCCCCTAGTGGACTCCCCTACCTTGGGGAAATTTACCCAATCCAAGCCCCTCGTGATTTTATGAACGTCTATAAAGCCCCATCACTCTCCGACACTCCAGAGAAAATAGCCCCAGCCTATCCAGCCTCTCCCTATAGCTCAAACCCTCCAACTTCCTTGCACATCTTTTCTGAACCCTTTCAAGTTTAACAACATTTCTCCTATAGCAAGGAGACCAATCCTAAATAGTTTACCCTGTATCCTTAGGCTATGAGTCCTGGTCCTGGACTCCCAAGTCATCAGGAACATCGCTTTTGCACCTACATTATCTCGTCCTGTTTGAATTTTATACATCATTTTCATTCCCCCACATCCTTCGGAACTCCAGTCAATACAATCCTAACCGATTCAACTTCTCCTTATACATCAGTCCCATTATCCCAGATTTCAGTCCCACTATCCCAGGTAGCAGTCCCACTAACCCAGGTAGCAGTC
>JAHRHZ010000065.1:6196358-6244466 GCA_024137785.1 Ginglymostoma cirratum
CAGTCCCACTATCCCAGGTAGCAGTCCCACTAACCCAGGTAGCAGTCCCACTATCCCAGGTATCAGCCTGTTTCTTTCCTTTTGTGGAAAAGAAACAGCAGCAGAATGGCAATTATAGTTTTCAAAGACTCCAGCTTCTCAGGGCTTGAAGAAAGTCTTCAGCTCTTTTAGCAGTCCAAGCAAACAAGGCACGAAAAAAAAGCCAAGCTTTCCTTTGTGTGCAGCAAGAAAAGTTAGTCACTGTCCATGTAACTCTGGAAGAAACAGAGAAAACCACATCAGGTGGATACTTAGAAATTTTTTGAAAGGAAGCACTTGTGCCCTTAGAATTCCTACAGTGTGGAAACAGGCCCTTTGGCCAAACAAGTCCACACCAACCCATAGAGCATCCCACCTAGACCCATCCCCCTATAACCCACACACCTTTGAACACTATGGGCAATTTAGCATGGCCAATCCACCTAGCCAGCACATCTTTGGACTGTGGGAGGAAACTCATGCAGACACAGGGAGAACATGCAAACTCCACACAGACAGTCACCTGGGGCTGGAATTGAACCTGGGACCCTGGTACTGTGAGGCTGCAGTGCTAGCCACTGAGCCACTATGCCACCTGCAAATTCAGTAAGAAATGTTCAAGTGAAGCTCAGATTGATAGATCACTGGGCTTGACTGCTAGAAAAATGTAAGTGAGGAACTGATAACAGGGAACATGGAAATTTAAACTGTTATCTTAGTCCTCATGACAGAGGACACTGCAATCATCCCAAAGATATCAGATAAGCAAAGCATTAATGGGAGTAAAGGTGTTGTAACTGGGGGACAAAGTATTAGACAAATTAATAGGGCTTAAGTCAGACAAATCAACAGGACCTAATGGCTGGCACCCAAGGGTTAGAACAGTCTGCAAAGATAGTGGAGGTATTGGTTGATACATCTCAAAACTCACTGGATCCTGAGCAGGTTCCAGCAGATTGGAGAGCTGCTAACACGATATCCCCGCCCAAGAGGCAAGGAGACAGAGCGCAGGAAACTCTAGATGAAGTGGCTAATATCTCTTGTTGGGCTTAATAATTCAGGAAGCCCAACCGGAAAGCAACATCATTTATTGTTGAACACCAAAACAGATCCACTTATGCATAGTATAAGCAGGCTAGTCCCATCATAGGAGCAGGAAAGCTTGACGTTTCGGGCCTGGACCCTTCATCAGAAATGGGGGAGGGGAAGAGGGTTCTGAAATAAATAGGGAGAGAGGGGTCAGTTCAGATGAAGAACAGATTAATTTCAGATTAGAAACACAGAACATAGGAGCTGAAGTAGGCCATTCAGCCCTTCAAGAATGTTCCACTATTGAATATCATCATGGCTGATCATCTAACATGGTACCTTGCTCCAGCTTTCTCCCCACACTCTTTGATCCCTTTAGCCCAAGAGCTATGTCCTACTCCTTCTTGAAATCATTGTTTTGGCCTCAGCTGCTTTCTGTGCTTTTTTTTTAATTCATTCACGGGATGAGGGGGTCACTGGCTAGGCAGCATTTATTGCCCAGAGGGCAGTTGAGAGTCAAACATGTTGCTGTGGGTCTGGAGTCATGTGTAGGCCAGACCAGGAAAAGATGGTAGATTTCCTTCCCTAGAGGACAATAGTGAACCAGAGGGGGTTTTCCCCAACAATCAGTTCATGGTCACTATTACATTCCTAATTGCCCAGAGGGCAGTTGAGAGTCAACCACATTGCTGTGGATCTGGAGTCACATGTAGGCCAGACCAGGTAAGGATGGTAGTTTCCTTCCCTAAAGGACATTAGGGAACCAGATGGGTTTTTCTAACATGTAGTGTATTTAGATTTCCAGAAAGGTGCCACTAAAAAGCATATTGCACAAGTTAGGAGCTCACAGTATGAGAGATAATGTATTGGCATGGATTGAGGATTGGTTAACACACAGAAGGCAGAGGGTTGGGATGAATAGTTTCTGTTTTAGAGTTGGAAAGATGTAAGCTGTGGAATGCCACAAGGATCGGACCTAGGGCCTCAAATGTGTACTATCTACATTAATGCCTTGGAGCAGAGGCAGAATACAATATATCCAATTTTACTGATGACACAAAAATATTGATTTGATTTGACTCATTGTCATCACATGTACCTAAGTACAGTGAAAAGCTTCGTTTTACGAGCAGTACAGGCAGATCATAGCAAACAAGGACAAACAGATCATAGGGCGCTTAGACAGAGTGAGGCGTACAAGGTTACACTGCACGGGAGGTGCATAAAGCAAGATCAACATTAGCAAGGTAAGTGGGAGGGCCTGTTGTGACGAGGACATAAGACTCCAGGGTTATAAGGTTGGGTGAGGGGCAGAAACTTGGCAGATGGAATTTAATGTGGGAAAGCATGGGGTCATGCTCGGAATAATCAAATGACAGAGTATTAGTTTAAACAGAGACTCCAAAAAAAGGTGAAGCAAGGAGGGATCTGCATGTTCTCGTGCACGAAACATAAAACATTAACCAGTAAATGCAGCAAGTAATTAAGAAGGGGGCTGAAGTTTAAAATTAAGGAAGTCTTGTTACAAACGTACAGGGAGTGGGGAGGCTGTACTTGGGGAGTATGGTGAAGAGTTTTTCTCCTTGCATTTAAGAAAGGATGTACTGGCATTGGAGGCAGTGCAGGAGAGGTTCACTAGGTTGATTTCTGGGATGCACAGACTGACCTAGCTGGAACAAGTAAACAGCTTAGACCTTTAGTTACGAGCATAAAGAAGAATAAGCAGTGATCTTAATAAAATATGCACAATTCTGAGGGGACTTGACAGATTTAAGAAGATGTTTCCACAAGTGGGGGAATCTCGAATCAGGGGACATAGTTACAGAATAAAAGGAACACATATTTAAAACAGATGCAAAGACACGAGTCGAGGCCTGGGGGAGACAAGCCACTGATCTTATTGAATGGTAGAGCAGACCTGAGGGTTTGCTCCTGTTTCCTGTGTTCTTACGTACAAGGGGAAAGGGGCAATGCTGACAACAAAACTATCGAAATTTTATTTTTTACTTTAAGACTCTTTTAAAACTGAAATTACGCCTCTCTCAATCACCATCTCATCCTCACTTTGACTCTTCCCTCATGCCAACTTGCCTATTCACCTCAGCAGACCAGACTTTCATTAGAAAAGAGCTCAGGTTTTGACATCCACTTGGGACGCAATCTTGTTGAAGCAACACAATTAACATGGTAACTCCCCTTGGTGAACTGTTACCCACAATGCACCCCTACCGTTCAGAGTTGTTGTGTCAAAATCCTTGAACTTCTTCTCTCGCATCCCAAGGAATGCAACAGATAAAGGCGGCAGCTCACCGTAACCATCTTCTCCAGGTCAATTAGGGACGGGTAATAAACGTTGATCCAGACAGCACACCATGAACTAATTTTATTTTCATCAATTCACAGGATGAGGGCATCACTTGCTCGGCCAGCATTTATTACCCTCCTTAATTGCCCAGAGAGCAGTTAAGAGTCAACCCCATTGCTGTGGGTCTGGAGTCACACGTAGGCCAGACCAGGTAAGGATGGCAGTTTCGTTCCCTAAAGGACATTAGTGAACCAGATGGGTTTTTCCCCCAACAATTGACAACGATCATCATTAGACTCCTAATTCCAGATTTTTTTAAAATTCAAATTCTCCCATTTGCCATGGCAGGATTTGAACCCATGTTCCCAGAACATTATCTGGTCCCTGAATTGACAGTACTGCAGGAACACCACTAGGCCATCACCTCCCCATCAAATTAATAGGAAAAACACTGGCTAGATCACAAGACGGCACAAGTGACCACAGGAGTGAACGAGAACATCTGAAACAGAGTTTCCTGACATTCCACCCTCGAATAAAGCTTTATTCTGGAGAAAGAGAGCTCCAACAGATTGCACATAATGAGGGTTTTGTTTGAAATGTCGGCAAAATATCCATCAGTAGTGAAACGACGCTTTGTATTGGAGGTGTACATTTCTTGTTTAAACTCTGCACCTCTGTGACACCTGGCACAGATGCAGTAAATGGTGAACCTGAAAACTTTTGACTTTTTTTATGAATCAGTTCTTTCCTTTGGCGAGAGATCAATCCAGGGCACTCACAGTGTTTGCACACACCCTGGATAATTGAGCCTCGCCTCCTGAAACAATCAGTCAAGGTTTCTGTTCAAACAACGCAAAAGAAAACATTCCCTGTCTTTTTTTTTGTTTCCTTTTGCTTCAGAATTGAAAAGCCTGAAGCTACACAAATAGAATCATACAGACGTTTCCTCTGTTGGTATGGTGCCCACCTAGTAAAATATGACAGAGGGTGAAGATGGTGTTGTGGTTAAGACACTGGGTTAATAACCCAGAAGTCCAGACCACTCCTCTAGGGCACATGGGTTCTAAACCTTTCCATGATGAAATTTAAATAATAAATCTAGGATGGAAAGTGCTAATGTAAAAGGCAATGTTACCAATTTCTGTAGGAACCAAAAACAGAAGTTGCTGGAAAAGCTCAGCAGGTCTGGCAGCATCTGTGAAGAGAAATCAGAGTTGATGTTTCGGGGTCTCGTGACCCTTCCTCAGAACTGATGGTAGCTAGGAAAATGTCAGTTTACATGCAGAAGAAAGGGTGGGGGAGGGGGTAAGGAGCAAACAATAGGTGGGGATAGAGCTCAAATAGAGAGATGAACAGTTCAACAGACAAATGAGTGGATAATGATCTAGCTAGGAGAGTGACTAGCTGTTAATGGGAACAAAAACAAATTTGCTGGAAAAGCCCAGCAGGTCTGGCAGCATCTGTGAGGAGAAAACAGAGTTAACATTTCAGGTCTAGCGACCCTTCCTCAGAACTGATTCCAATGTTCCTCCGAGCTTCCTCATGTCTTGCCATTTATTTACTACTCACTAGTCATTTTCTCCCTTCCAAACTGCATCACTTCACACGTTTCACATGATGTTGAATTCCATCTGCCACTGGTCTGTCCATCTGACCAACCCGTCTATATCTTCCTACAACCTAAGAACTTCTTTCTCACTATTAACCACCCGGCCAACCTTGGCATCATCTGCAGACTTACTTCTCATTCCCACCAACATTCTCATCTATGTCATTTATATATATCACAATCAATAGGGACCCAGCACTGGTCCCCATGGTACACCACTGGACACTTGCTTCCAATCACACAAACAGCTTTCGACCACCACCCTGTGTCTTCTGTCACTAAACCAATTTTAGGTCTATCTTGCCAAGATACCCTGGATCCTGTGAACTTTTACTTTATCAGTCTCTCATGTAGGATCTTAGCGACGGCCTTGTTGAAATCTACCTCCCTCCCAAAATCCACAAACAGATTTGCCTTGGCATTTCCAGCCTGTTGGTCCCTCAATGAACTCACTCCTTCCTATCTTGACTCTATCTATTTTGTGCCACTCCCACCCACTCCCATCCCCAGTGCCCCAACTCCATTCGGTCTCTCCTCACTTACATTCGTGATGTTTCTGATGCATTACATCAGTTCCTCAATTTCCTGGTCCTAGCCACCTCCTCTTCCCCATGGATGAGCAATTCCTCTACGCGTCCATCCCCCATCGGGATGGTCTGAAGGTTTTCCACTTCAACCTTGGACGGGAACTGTCTCCATCCACCACTGCCCTCTTTCTCCTGGGCTGAGGTCTTTCTCAACTTTTCCTCCAATTTGTCTCGCTTTCTCCAAGTTAAAGGTACGGCTATTTATGCCTGTCTCTTTGTGGGACACGTGAAACATTCCTTGTTCCAGTCCAAATCGGATCCCCACTCACAACCTTTTCTCCCATTGTATCATCAATTATATCATCGGTACAGTTTCCTACTCGCATCTAGACTTGGAAACAGTCATCATGTTTCTTCCAATTTCCATCCTTCTCCCATCTTCACCTGGCCCATCTTTCCTTCCCTTCATTGACTTCTCGGTTTCCATTTCTGGGGATAGGCTCATCACCAATACCTGCTACAAACCCACCGACTCCCACAGTTACCTCGACCTGCTTCCTGCAAGGATTCCATTCCGCTTTCCCATGTTTCTCTATCTTTCTCATATCTATTCTGATTATGCCGCCATGGTGCCTTGTCATGACCTCCTTTATCCTCAACTAAGGATTCCCATCTGCTGCACTTACCAAAATTAACATTCCCTTTGTCTTTTGCTCTGGGCACATTCACCATCTGTCCCACTTGTTCCTCCTCCCCCAGTGCTACATCATAAAAACCAACATTATCCAGCTCCAAAAACGAGTTAAAAGTGTTAAATTTGTTTCTCTCTTCATCAGGTGGTGCCAGACCTACTGAGTTTCTCCAGCACTACAGACCAGTGACAAAAACAGAAGTTGCTGGAAAAGCTCAGCAGGTCTGGCAGCATCTTTGAAGAAAAAAATCACAGTTAACGTTTCTGGCCCGGTGACCCTTCCTGATGAAGAGTCACCAGGCCCAAAACGTTAACTCTAATTTTTTCTTCACAGATGCTGCCAGACCTGCTGAGCTGTTTTTAGCAACTTCTGGTTTTGTTCCTGATTCACAGTATCTGCAGCTCTTTTGGTTTTTATTTTCTATAGACCAGTGAGTCTGCTGGAGCCAAGGTCTTTTTGCTTAGGGTGGGGTGGTCCAAAGCTAGAGGGCACAGGTTTAGGGTGAGATAGGAAAAATTTAAAAAAGAACCTGAGGAGCAATTTTTTCACACAGAGGGTGGCGTGTGCATGGAATGAGCTGCCAGAGGAAGTGGTGGAGGCTGGTACAATTACAACATTTAAAAGGCATCTGGTTGGGTACATTTTAGAAGGATATGCACCAAATGGGACTAGGCTGCTTTTTTATTCATGCACAGGATATCAGGTGTCACTGGCTAGGCAGCATTTATTACCCATCCCTAATTACCCAGAGGGCAGTTAGGAGTCAACCACATTGCTGTGGGTCTGGAGTCACATGAGGTAAGGATAGCAATTTCCTTCCTTAAAGGACATTAGTAAATCAGATGGGCTTTTCCAACAATGGATTCATGAGACAAACTGATCCCAGGTTTTTTTAATTCAAAGGCCTCTATCTGCTGTGGTGGGTTTTGAACCTGGGTCCCCAGAACATTAGCTGGGTCACTAGATTAATACTCCAGCAATAATACCACTAGGCCAGTGCCTCCCCTAAAGATTGGGACATCTGGTTGGCGTGGATGAGTTTGACCGAAGGGTCTGGTTCTGTGCTGTACGTCTCATTGGTTCTACCAATTAGCGAAGGGATAAAGAGCATCTCTATCAAAAGTGACTAAAATTTGACCAGTTCTGCCACACGGTTCCCAAATTTTCTCCACAAACTCTCTGATCAGTTCAAAAACAAGGGGGAAATAATGAACATAGCTTCCCAAAGTGAGGGTTGGGGGTGGTGACTCACAGTGAATTTTGGGGCTGACGACTGCCCTGGAGCTCCCTCGTGTAGCTTCAGCTCCTACTCCCCACATTTATTTCAAATTGTAATCACAGTTTAAACTTCAAAACCTCCAGCCCTGACTTCCGCAGCCGTAAACTGATGGAACTTGTGTGTTTCGTAAGAACCGTAAAATTCCTTTGCTGTTCCCAAAATGGGATACAAAGACATATATCCAAGTGTGGTGATGACACAAAGTTAGTTGGCACTTGTAGACAGTGTAAATGACAGCATAAAATTTCAAGGGGATATTGGTAGGCTAAGTGAATGGGCAAAACTCTGGCAAATGGGGTCCAGCATAAGCAAGTGTGAGGTAATCCATTTTGCACTGAAACAGGAGACAGCCAGGTACTTTCCGCCTCCCCCTCTCTCCCTATTTATTTCAGAACCCTCTTCCCCTCCCCCATTTCTGATGAAAGGTCCAGGCCCGAAACGTCAAGCTTTCCTGCTCCTATGATGCTGCTTGGCCTGCTGTGTTCATCCAGCCCCACGCCTTGTTATCTCTACTTTCTAAATGGTCTGCAGTAAGGATGCAGAAGTTATGCTGAAATTACACAAGATCCTGGTTAGACACCACTTGGAGCACTGTGAGCATTTCTGGGCACCACATCTTAGGAAGGATAGACTGACCCTGGAGGGAGTTTAAAGTAGATTTACAAGAATGATGCCTGGACTTCAGAGATTGTTATGAGGGGAGATTATACAAATTTGATTTTTTTTTAGAGAACGTGGGCTAAAGGGTGATTTGATTGAATTCTCCAAGCTATTCACATGAAAAGACAAGATACATAAAGATAAAATATACAGGTTTAGGGATTCTAGGGGGCATAGTCTGAGAATTAGGGGCCAGATGGCTACAAATCACTTCTGCACACAAATGGCCGCAAATATTTAGAACTTGCTTCCACAAGTGGCAATGGATGCTAGACCAGCTGTTAATTTTAAATCTGCGACGGATAATTTTTTTGTTAACCAGTGGTAATAGGGGATATGGGCCAAAGGTAGGTATGTGGAGCTGGGCCACAGATTATCCATGATCTCACTGAATGGCAGAACAGGCTCGAGGGGCAGTTCCTAGATCCCCTCACCCCACCCCAACTCTGATAGGTCTCTCTGATGGGTCACGACAATTTTCAATGGGATCCTGTTAGGAATGGGTTTGGGAATTCCCCTGTCCTGTGCACTCAATATTAAAAGACGTGCCCCTGACCTCTCATCTTGTAGGTTAGCCGGTATCCCTGCAGAGGAAGTGCGGGCGGTTTCCATGCTAATTTCAGCCTGAAGTGTCCAGCTTTGGCCACTCGGAAATTCGAAACTCCAGGGAGGGTTTCTGAAAGACAAAGCCAATTAACAAAGGACATCGTTAATGCCGCAAAACACACGGCAGTAAGTTCTCAAACCAAGGCACAATCTCCCCTCAAAAATCGCACAGCATCATTTCAAAGGTTCTAGTTTCCTGGCAAATAATTTTCCAACCAACACCACAAAAAAAGTAGATAATCAGATCTAAGATAACAAGGTGTGGAGCTGGATGAACACAGCAGGCCAAGCAGCATCAGAGGAGCAGGAAGGCTGACGTTTCAGGCCTAGACCCTTCTTGTGGTTGGACATTGCTTTTTACAAAATAACAGTCATATCATCTTTAACACTCCGGTTACAATTCAAAAGTAATTAATTGGCTGTATATTACAGTTTAGGATGTCCTAATGTGGTGAAAGGTACTACTTAAATGCAAGTCATTTCCAATTTCTGGGTACTACAATCAGCTTTGCATTTAAAATTGGAAAAATTCTGAATCTTCAGTTATGGAATTTAAGAACAAGAGGAGTACGACTAACAGAAGATTTCTGTTTTAAACTGTCTCTAATTCATGGTAAATGGAATAGTTTAGAGAGGGGGATGTAACATCCAAAATCTGCCCAGAGAATAGCTCCTGTGACCTCGTTGTCAGGGGGACAGAGGCCCAGATCAAAACCTATTGAAAGGAAGATGCAAATCTGACCACCCGGACAAAAAGGAATTGATCTTGCTGTACCCGGATTCTCAGACACTGCGATCTGGGGAAGAAGACCCACAGTGGATGCTGTTATACCCAGCAGAAGAAATTTTTCTGAAGAAGGGTCCCGACCCGAAACATCAACTTTCCTGCTCCTCTGATGCTGCCTGCCCTGCTGTGTTCCCCCAGCTCCATACTGTGTTATCTCTGACTCCAGCATCGGCAGTTCTTACCATCTCAAAAGAAAATGACTGCTGTCATGTCAACCATCAAGCAGGGTGGTGGTAAGGATTAATTCCTTGTTTGCATTTATGTTACAGTCGGGGAGGTGCGTGCGGTGTGGAGCACTGGGGGACAAAAGGATGTTGATAGTTCAGATTAAGTGATTGGAATGTGACAATGGCGGAACAACGGTGTGTCTAACTGCTAGCATTGGAAATAGACAGTCCCATTGGGGTGGGGGGAGGGAAGAGAGGACATGCTGACAGAAAATGTAACAAGTAAAGCTAAAAGAAAGGGACGAAATGGGAGTGGGTTCATATTTGAAGGTGTTGAATTCAATATTAAGTCCAGAAGGCTGTAACGTGTCCAGTCTGAAGAGGAGATGTCGCTCCGCCAGTTTGCACTGTGATTCACGGGAGCACTGCAGCATGCTGAGGACAGACAAGTGGGCAGCGAGTACGTCGCTGTGTTAAAATGACCGGCTATGGGAAGGTCGAGGGTATGTTTTCGCATGGACTGGAGGTGTTCTGCAAAGCAGTCACCCAGTTTGCATTTGGTTTCTCCGATGCAGAGTAACCCACATTGGGTGCAGTGAATACAATACGGTTTGGGCTCTTGGATGGTGAGCAGGGAGGAGGTGAAGGGGCAGGCATTGTACTTTCTGCAGTTACATGGGAACGCGCCGTGGGTAGGAGGGATGGTGTTGGTGGTAGTGGAATGGACTACAATGTCCTGGAGGGAACGATCCCTGTGAAATGCAGACACAGGGAGTGAGGCAAAGATGTGTTTGGTGGTGGCTTAGTGCCTGGGGTTGTCTGAAATGGCCGCCAATGATCCTTTGAATGTGGAGGCTGGCGGGATGAAGAGTGAGGACACTATTGTGAATGATGGGAAGGGTCGAGGCCGGAAGCACGGGTGATAGGTCAGACGTGGTTGAGGGTGGGAAACTACAGTCATGGAACGAGCAAACCATGTCAGCAGCGCTGTTTTCAAAGGTGGCATCATCTAAACAATTACAATAGAGGTGAAGGTGCTGGGAGAAGGGGATAGAATCCTTACAGGACATGAGGTGTGAAGAGCTGTAGTGGAGGTAGCTATGGGAGTCAGCGTCTTTGTAGTGGGTGCCAGCGGACAGTATACTCCCCGAACTGGAGATGGGCAGGTCCAGGGTCCCGACCCGAAAGGTCAGCTTTCCTGCTCCTCTGATGCTGCCTGGCCTCCTGTGTTCCTCCAGCTCTACCCTGTGTTATCCCAGATCTCCACGACCCTCTACTTAAGAATTTCTCCCACTATTACCTGAGAATAATCCAGCTCCAATTTTAAGATTAAGTCCCCTTATTCTGGACTGACTCCACCAGTTTCTTTATATCCACCACATCATAGCCTAGAGCATCTTTAGCTTCTCAATTCAATCACTTTTAATCTTCTATGTGCAGGAGATTACAAGCTTTATCTATGGTAATACATCCAACCAGTTTAACATTTATAAGTCCCACATTGGTGTGAACAAGGCGACAAAATTGTGTTTTGTGACAACATATATTACTGGGGCAGCATCAAACGTTTCCACATCCACTGGGTTGAGTCCAACGATCTTAAGCAAATCTAAGAGGGTTGGTGGTGGAGCAACTGGAGGAGAAGACTCCAAATGGAATCAAGTGAAGATACTCACTTGTCCTGCCCTTGCCTGCAGTGGATTCCCCGATGCTGTTTGCATACTGAGCTATCACTGTGACCAGATATTCAGTTGCGGGCTTCAGTCCTTGTAAAAAAGCCAAGTTTTCATCGGCGCGGACAGTAATCTGGTCAAAATAAAAATGTTAAGATGTGACAGTCAGCGAAAATAAAGCAAATCCAATCGCAATACAACACACATACCATAAAACCCAATGTTAGTTGCAGTGTCGATCAAGTACGCTGAGGTGGATTTTGTCTGGGAGTTGCTTGTTCCTGTTTTTTCCCCAAAGTGTTTACAAGAGACTCCTGTAAAACCTTGTTAAATTAGCACTCAGCTGTTTCATAATTAGCAGTGTAAAGGTGACGAACACAAAAATTATGAGTCGGAATAGGCCATTCTGATATTCGATGTAGCTCTGGCATTGAATAAGATCGTGGATAATCTGATGGTGGTCTTTACATTGCTGTCTCCCCCCCACAGGCCCCCTCCCCCCATGCAGTTTGTCTCCCTTGTCAATTGTTCTGCATTACTGGGGCAGTGTGCTGGAAATCAAGCCCTGCTTTTTCAGGGGTCATCACAGAAGTTAAAGAAAAGTTTTCTAGGTACACAAAGTCCCGAGTTTAATCCACAAAATAGACACAGGTTAATAGAATACACGGACATGATTTTCTGGACTTAACGAGAAATGGTCTTTGGAACAAATACAAAGACTGTTCAAAACAATAACAGAAATAGCTGGAGAAACTCAGCAGGTCCAGCAGCACGAGTGGAGAGAAAGCAGAGTTAACATTTTGAGTCCAATCAGCCTTCAACAGAACTTCAGAGAATATTCAGCAGGTCTGGCAGCATTTGTGGAGAGTTGTTTCAAGTCTGCTATGACTCTTCTTCAGAAGCCACACAGCCATTGAGTTGTACGATGTGGTATAACATGAAACAGACCCTTCAGTCTGCACTGACCGAATATCCTAACCTGAGCTTGTTCCATTTGCCCAGATCCCTCCAAATCCTTCCTACGTTCAGAAGAAGACATTTCTTTTGAATAACAGTCAATCGGACTCAAAACCTTAGCTGCTTTTCTCTCTCCACAAATGCTGCCAGACACGCTGATCCAATAATTTTCAACTCCATTTCTTCTTATCACTTAATTCCCTAAGTGGTTAAAAATCGATCTCAGCCTTGAATATACTCGATGACACAGCCTCAACAGGCCCCTGTGGGAAAAAAATTCCACAGATACACCACCCTCAAAGAGAAAAAAATATTCTTCCTCATCTCTCTTTTAATGGGATATCCCTTATTCTGAGATCATGCTCTCTGGTCCTATATTTTCCCACAAGCCGAAACAATCTCACCGCATTCAACCTGTCAAGTCCTCTAAGAATCTTGTGTGTTTCAACATGCGTTATCTTCTCATTTTCCTAAACTTCAGTGGGTACAGGCCCAAGCCTTGGCCAATGCCCTTCATTATTGATTCATCAACTGGAGAAAATAATCTTTCAGTTTCACAAATTCAGACAGCATGGAAACAGGCCCTTCAGCCCAACTCATCGATGCTGAACCAATTTCCTAAACTGAACTGGTCCCATTTGCCTGCATTTGCCCCATATCCCTTTAAACCTTTTCTAAACATGTACCTGTCCAAATGTCCTTTAAATGTTGTAATTGTATCTGCCTCTACCACTTCCTCTGGCAGCTCATTCCACATGCAAACCATCCTTTGCATGAAAAAGTTACTCCTCAGGTCCTTCTTAAATCTTTCCCCTCTCACCATAAACCAATGCCCACTAGTTTTGGGTTCCCCTGTCCTGGGGAAAAGACCTTGGCTAGTCACCTTATCTATGCCACTTATGATTTTGATCCCCCTCACAATGTAGTCCCCCAATTTAACCGTATACATACACACACACACACACACACACCACACACGTACACAGATGTATACACACGCACACAGACGTACACACACACAGACGTACACACACACACACACAAACACACACACACACACACAAATACACACACACACATACAGGCACACACACACAAAATACTCTCCAGAAACAGGATGAGTTAAAACAGGTTTACTTCAGCATTACTTCAGAACCACACTGAGCCGTGGTTTAACAGAAGCCAGAAGGTTGGCAGTCAATTCACCGTCTGAAGATGCAATTTCGAACTCCGGTCACCGTGATGCTGCGAGACCCCTACACTGTCAGAGCTGATGCCTTTCAGGCGAGAAGCTCTGCCACGTTTGCCTTCTCAGGAGAATGCAACAGGAGGGGAGATTTCCTTACTGCCCAGGCCAATATGTATCCCTATAGGGCGTACCCTATAGTGAAGGCAATGGCCTAATGGTATTATTGCTGGACTGTTAATCCAGAGACCCAGGTAACATTCTAGAGACCTGAGCTCAAATCCCACCACAGCAGATGGTGGAATTTGAATTCAATAAATGTCTGGAATTAAGAGTCTAATGATGACCGTGAATCCATTGTTGGAAAAACTCATCTGGTTCACTAATGTCCTTTAGGGAAGGAAACCACTGGCCTACATGCGACTCCAGACCCACGGCAATGTGGTTGACTCTTAACTGCCCTCTGGGGAATTCGGGATGGGCAATAAATGCTGGCCTAGCCAGCGATGTCCTCGTCCCGTGAATGAATAAAAGAAAAACCCAACATTACAGAACCAGATTATCTGGTCATTGTTTCTTAACTGGATGTGGATAAACTGTCTCCACAGCAGCAGTGACTACATTTTGAAAGGACTTCCTTTAGCTGTAAAGCATTTCAGGCTTCCCTGAGTTCAGGAACATCCCTATTTAAATCAAGTTTAATTTTTTTAACGGCACATTATCGTTATGAATCTTTATAACATCCTCTCGATATGGCTCCAACGTTCTCTTTGTCATTGGGAAGAAAACAATACTCCAACTGCAAGTCACCCTGTCAAGCCCCATATGACATCTGTGCCGTTGTGGCCAGTTTAGATCAGAGAATCTCTACAGGGTGGAAGCAGGCCGTTCGGCCCCTTGAGTCCATACCGACCCCCTGAACAGCATCCCATGAATCACTCTGTCTTAGGTAGAGTGTGCGGTGGATAGGACAGGGACTTCAAGGTAAGACACTAACCTCTTGGAGCTCAGCAGAAACTGGAAGGCCCAGAACACTGAGGGGAGCGTACTGAACTTTGTACCCCGTCACAGGCCCATGCGCTGCAGTCCATCGAATTCGCATTGATTCAAAGCCCTCATCGCTGAAGATCAGATTTGAGGGTCCATTAGGCACTTGAGTAACTGAAAACACAACAGAAACACAATTATATTTATTCTATGTTTGGGCTCTAAACAGTCTACAAAGCCCCAGAACAGCAGTCAGGCAGCGCACACATTGCTGCCAGCAAATGCCTCTGCCAGAGACACAATGGGCTGAATGGTCTGTGGTTTCCTCCTGTTTAGATGATTTTTTAGGGAAGGGAACTCATCAAGCAACAAGCTCGTCGAGACTTCTTTGACAGCATTCTCCAAACCAACAACCATTTCCATCTAGAAGGACAATGGTACCAGATAGAATCATAGAGTCATGCAGCACGGAAACAGGCCCTTGGCTCAACTCATCCATGCTGGCCAGGTTTCCTAAACTGCACTAGACCCATATGCCCGTGTTTTGGTTATCCTATTCATGTAACCATCTGAACGTATCTTAAATGTTGTAATTGTACCAGCCTCCACCACTTCCTCTGGCAGTTCATTCCATACACAAACCACCCTCTGTGTGAAAAAGTTGTCCCTTAGTTCCCTTTTAAATCTTTCTCCTCACATCTTAAACCTATGCTCTCCAGTCTTTGACTTCCCTACCCTGGGGAAAAGACCTTGGCTATTCACCTTAGCTATGTCTCTCATGATTTTACAAACCTCTATAAGGTCACCCCTCAGCCTCCTATGCTCCAGGGAAAAAAAGTTCCAATCTATCCAGCCTCTCCTTATAACTCAGATCTTCCAATCTCAGTAACATCCTGGTAAATCTTTCTGGCAGCCTTTCCAGTTTAATAACATCCTTCGTATATTCATGGAAACACCACCATGCAAATTCCCCTCCAAGCCACTCACCATCCTGACTTGGAAATATATCGTGATTACTACACTGTCGCTGGGTCAAAATCCCGGAGCCCCCTCTCTAAAGGCGTTGTGAGTGTACCTACACTGAATGGACTGCAGTGGTTTAAGAAGGTAGCTCACCATCACCTTCTCAAGGGCAACCAAGGATGGGCAATAAATGCTATTGCAAACCAGTGACACCCACGTCATCTTGAGGACTGTACATTGATCAGCATTACTCGGGTGGGGTGCTGATGAGGGAGACTCTGTTCTAATGGCAGCTCACACAGGGAGCCCTAGACAGCTGGAGGTCTGTAATGCACTGTACGACAGTGTGCTGGAGTCAGGTTCAATCAAGACATTCAAAAGGGGATTAAACTGTTCTTTGAGAAGGAACAATGTGCAGGGTTACAAGGAGAAGACAAGAGAATAACATGTGGCAAGATGCCCACTCGGAGAGCTGCTGCAGACACAGTGGGCCAAAAGGCATCCCTTCTGGTTTGTACCAATTTTGTGAATTTAGCAAGGCACAAAATTGTTACAACGCAGAAGGAAGCTAGAGCAGAGAATCGTCCTGGAGTAAAATTGCCACCAATTGCCCAAGAACGTGTCTGTGGGTTCCCAATAATCTGGGAAGTCAGCCCCACATCACAGACGCTATTGGTGACCCAGGGCACCAGACAGTCAGACAATCCCCACAACGGACCTCCCTTCTTACCCTCTGGTGCATCCAGGGCTCCCCCAGTGATGGAGCAAACCCTCCTTGAAATGAGTGGTGTAAGAGTCCGGAGGATCTTAAAGTCATTCACAAAAAAGGAATATTCCTTGGCAGGTGTCGAGGTAATGTCATCAAGTTCCTTCTTATCTGCGTTCTTAATCCCTGAGGAGGAGGAGTGAACATTCATATGTCAACGCTGCACAGAAGCAAGCATTCCAAGGCAGAAATTATTGCTCGTGTCTCACTCGTGAATGAAATCTTAAATAGAACATACCAACTGCAAACAATTTAACATCTTGGCTCCGTAGCTTCAAGGCTGGTCGTTCAACATTATCCTGTGATTTTCCATCTGTTATCAAGATAGCAATCTAAATACAAAAGGTTAGACCTTAAGAGATTATTTGTGTTGAAACAGAGTATTTTATACTTTATTTTACTAGCTTCTCCATTCTTTCTGCCAGTTTTCAAATGCCACCCTCATCCCTGGGCGCAGAAAGAAAAGCAGGAATGTTCATCTAAAACTAGAACCACCCAACTCATTGATGGCTGCTTTTCTGCCAGGGACTGATACTGGGTTTTCCACTGAGGGTTGCTGTGCAATGGTTATGTTCATTAGCTGAGGGAGAACAGCCAAGCCAATGGCACCAATTTTCTTCCTGTTGGATCTGGGAGTAAAGATCCTTCTAAACTCCGTGAATCAGGCAAAGAGGAACACATCTATATGCTACAGGGACAGCAGTAAGACCATTCATCCCCATCAGGCAATTAGGGATGGACAATAAATACTGCCTAGCCTCGTCCCGTGAATGAATGAAGAAAAAATTCTCTGTTGAATCCCTGGTAATGACTTTCTGTCAATGTCCCTTTGACCACCCCCTCCCCCAAAATGGAAGCCGTTTCTACATACACACCCCATCTCTGAAAACCACAAACAAATTACCTCTCTACCTTCTATGCTCCAGGACATACCTAGGGTATGTGCTCTCTTTTCATAGTTTAACTGTTAGATCCCTGATAACATTCCAGTCAATCTGTAATGCACTCTTTCCAAAGCCAATATATCCTTCCAAGGATACAAAGCCCAGAACATTGCTCTCCAGATGAGGTCTAACACAGGAATTTGTGCCCCCTCAGCCAAATATCTTCCCCTTTACTTATAAAGGTTGACATTCCATTGGACTTTCCTGATCATTGCTTGTGCTACACTAATTTCCTACCAATCTCTTCAGAGACATTATGACACACTTCTGGAGCAGATGGGACTTGAACCTAGATCCTCTGGCTCAGAGGTAAGGATACTACCATTGTACCACAACATCCCTCATAATAGCTAAGAATCAATTTACTGTCCATATAGTGTGGTATCCAGGTGTATAATACATGGTAACACTGAAGAGCTAAATTCTACTGATTTCTTCTTTCTTCCCAGTCCAAAGTAAAAATCCCAACTATTCAAGTATTCCTTCATAATTATAACCACTTACTCCAGCTATCATTGCAGTGGAATTGGACTGTTCCATTTTAAGGCTCCGAGATCTTAAACTTCCATTCCCTTCCTACAGAGAGATAATACCTGATTTTTAACATTCACTCGTGAGGCACTGCCTGGATGGGTGCAGCCCCAACAACACTCAAGAAGATTGACACCATCCAGGACAAAGCAGCCCGCTTGATTGGCACTACATCCACCAGCATCCACTCCCTCCACCACCGACACTTGGTAGCAGCAGTGTGTACCATCTACAAGATACACCAAAGCTCCTCAGACAACACCTTGCAAATCCACGACCACTTCCATCTAGAAGGACAAGGGCAGCAAATACATGGGAACATCACCACTATCAAGTTCCGCTCCAAGCCCCACTCACCATCCTGACCTGGAAATGTATCACCATTTCTTCACTTTGCTCGGCAAAAATTCTGGAATTCCCTCCGCAGTGGCACTGTGGGTCAACCAAAGCACATGGACTGCAGCGGTTCAGGAAGGCGGCTCCTCACCATCTTCTCAACGGGCAACGAGGGATGGGCATTAAATGCTGGGCCCAGCCAGCGATGCCCACGTCCCACAAATGAATTTTTAAAAAAATGGGCATTTCTGGCTGGGCCAGCATTCATTGCACATCCCTAATTAGCTTTGGGAAGGTGGTGGTTATGAGCTGCCTTCTGAACTGCTGCAGTCCATATGCTGTAGGTGGACTCACAATGTCATTAGGGAGGGAATTTCAGGATTTTGACTCAGCAACAGTGAAGGAACAGTGGTATATTTCCAAGTCAGGATGGTGACAGGCTTGGAGGGGAACTTGCAGAGGACGGTGTTCTGTTGGTGTTGTCCTTCTAGAGGTGGTGGGCATGTGTTTGGAAGATGCTATGGATGGAGCCTTGTGAGTCACTGTACTGCATCTTTTAAATGGTACACATTGTACATCAGAAGTGGAAGGAATGAATATTAAATTAGATTAAAACATGCACAAAGTATATATATAGATGGACACTCATAATGTTAAGTGTTCTCTCACCTTGGGCACAATGCGCCTCAGTTTGGCAGATCCAAAGAAGTTGTCTGCTATGTATTTCAATCCTGCCCCTGTTCTTGTGTTCCCACCTTTATAACGCAAATTGCGGATGGCAGTCAGTATTTGGGATCCGTTGCTGTGATCCTCAAAAGAGAACTCAACCCTTTTTTGAAAAAAGGCAAAGAAGACATAAATCATTCTAGGGCTAAAATAGACGTTTCCAAAGCAGTACCGTCAACATCGCTGAACAAATTGAGCTAAAGTAAATTCATCCTAACACAGCCAGCTCTACACAGAAGAGAAGTAGAAACTGCCGGAGTAACTCAGCATCCACGGAGAGTTAACATTACCAGCCCAGTGACAATGGAATTTCAATGGAGTGACAATTTCAGCTCTATACATTCCTGCTGTTTGCAGGCTGGTGACACACACAACAATAGGTTGGAGTCATAGAGCTGCACAACACGAAACCAGACCCTTCAGTCCAACTTGTCCATGCTGACCAGGTATCCTAAATTAATCCTGTCCCATTTGCCAGCATTTGGCCCACTTCCCCCTAAACCCATCCTATTCACGTACGCATCCAGATGCCATTTAAATGTTGTAATCGTACCAGCCTCCACCACTTCCTCTGGCAGCTAATTCCATGCATACACCGCCCTCTGTGTGAAAAAGTTGCCCCTTAATCCCTTTTAAATATTTCACCTCTCACTTTAAACCTATGTCCTCTAGTTTTGGAATCCCCTACCCTGGGGAAAAGACTTTGACTACTCACCCTATTCATGCCCCTCATGATTTTATAAATCTCTATAAGGTCTCCCTTCAACCTCCAACAATCCACGGAAAATAGCCCCAACCTATTCAGCCTCTCCCGAAAGCTCAAACCATCCAACCCTAGCAACATCCTTGTAAATCTTTTCTGAACCCTTTGAAGTTTCACAATACCTTTCCTAAAGCAGGGACACCAGAACTGAACTCAGTATTTCAATAGTGGTCTAACCAATGTTCTGTACAGCCGCAACTTGATCTCCCAACTCCGATACTCATGCACTGACCAATAAAGGCAAGTGTACCAAACACCTTCTTCACTATCCTGTCTTCCCGAAACTTAGGTTCATACAGCCCGCCAAATGAAACAAAGTGTTCCAAAGCCCTTTGCAGAAAAAAAGTAAACAAATAAAATCAGACGTCAAGACAGGTTGATATTTGGAGAAGTGACTGAAAACTTGGTCAAAGATGTAGGTTTTAGTGAGTTCTCTGAGGAGAAATAACAGGTACCAGCCAAACTTTGATGACACCTGACTCTGTGTCTCACAATGGCTGTTGCATTTTAATTGCCACACTGGAGATTTCATTTTCTTCATCGAAGATAGGTACATGCAATGCTGCAACAATTTTTGTTTGGAAAGAGGTAAAGTGAGCAATTTACCTTAACACGTAAAATAAAACAAAGAACTGCGGATGCTGGTGATCTGAACAAAAGCAGAAATTGCTGGAGAAACTCAGCAGGTCTGGCAGCATCTGTAGAGTGAGAAACAGTGTTACCTTTTCAAGTTTAATGACTGCTCATCAGAACCCTGATTTGGACTCAAAACATTAGCGCTGCTTACTCCCACCAACGCTGCTGAGTTTCTCCAGCAATTTCTGCTGGAGCAGCGTTGGTGGGAGTAAGCACCTAACTTGAAAAGGTAACACTGTTTCTCACTCTACAGATGCTGCCAGACCTGCTGAGTTTCTCCAGCATTCCTTTTTTTTGTTACTTTGACACATGTCTACTTTCAATCTCTTAATGCCAAAAATGCATTGAAAACTCATTCCAGATGCAAAAACAGAAGTTGACAGAAAAGCTCAGCAGGTCTGAACAGGTTCCTCAGAACCTCACCAGACCTGAAATGATAACTCTGATTTCTCTTCACAGCTGCTGCCAGACCTGCTGAGCTTCTCCAGCAACTTCTGCTTTTGTTTCTGATTTACAGCATCCGCTGTTCTTTTGGTTTTTATTCATATCAGATTCAGACAATCTGCAAGTCAATTCCTTTTACTCCTTTATGGGATGAATGCATTGCTGACCAGGCAGCATTTATTGTCCATCCCTAATTGCCCAGAGGACAGTTAAGAGTCAACCACATTACTTTAGGTCTGGAGTCACAGGTAAGACAGACCAGGTAAGGATGGCAGTTTCCTTCCCTAAAAGACATTTGTGAACCAGATGAGCTTTTCCTGACAATTGATTCACAATCATCATTAGACTCTTAACTCCAGATAATTATTGAATTCAAATTCTACCATCTGCCAAGGCAGGATTTGAACCTGGGTTCCCAGAATATTATCTGGATGTCTCTGGATTAACAGTCCAGCAATAATACCACTAGGCCATTGCCTCCCCCACAATTGACCCAACTCCTTTCTTTTCAAAGAAAGATTTTCTCAGTATATGACCATTTGCCCTGTCACTGACGCAAAGATCCCACAGCCATTATTGCAAGGAAACAAGAGGCTCTCATCACTGTTCAGCTCAATCCTGTCCCCTCAACTAAGATCATTTCAGAGTATCTGGCCATAATCATACGGGAGCTTGCTGTGCATATTGGCTGCTGCATTTTCTGCGTTACAAAGGTCACAACAGAGGTAATTCATTGTCTATAAAGCACGTTGGGGCATCCTGAGGATGTAAAAGGGAATTCAAACTTTCCCTTTTGCTTCCAACTGACATTGGCACTGATACAGGCACAATTCGACTACTCTTCAGTGGGTGTGAAGCTGAAATTTGTTAAGTTTGAGATGGGTTACAGCCAGGGTTTGAACTTTTTTACATTTTAACTTCACAGCCAAACTCGCTCTTTCTTGGAAGTTAAAATGTTCTGCAAGGCTCTGTTGAATATTATCATCAGAGAAGATAATTTCCACCATCCAGGCAGTCCACAACTATGACAACCAATGTGGAAGTGCGAAAATGTAAGCTATCCTCCTCAATTTTCTGGACTTGTCTACAGCATCTCACCCGTTCGGCACCACCAATTCAGTCAGCTCACTGGAAGCTACTTGCCTGGTTCCGATTTAAGCCATCTAATCCCAGCCAGTGAATCACAAGCAAATGCTTCCTTTTCCAATGCTGCATCACTACTTCCGTCGCTGTGCAACAAAATATCCTTGGTCACCTCCTACTTCTCATCTACTTGCCTTCCTACATTGACAACATCTAAAAACAATTTTCACACGTAAGCTGACAGCACCCTCCTCTGCCTCATCACACCGTCACTGTTGCTAAATGATCAGACTGCTTATCCAATGTTCAGTCTTGAATGAAGCGAGAAAGGTCGTTCAATCCGACACTGGGAAGACTGAAGCCATCTCCTTCAAACTCCACTCCATTTCCGCAGTCACCAAATCCATATCTCTCCCTGAAAAATGTCTTCTTTATTCTGCCACAACCAAGGCAGAGGAATGCACCAATCCTCAGTCCCACTCCTCCATGGGTCACAACATACAATACAAATAACAAGCATGGGGCTGGATGAACACAGCAGGTCAAGCAGCATCATAGGAGCAGGAAAACTTGACGTTTCGGGCCTAAACCCTTCATCAGAATACAATACAAATACTTTGTTCAGTTACCGAAATGGTAAGGTTAAATAACCAGATTTAACAACCAGGCTCCCTAACAGACATAATTGTGGCTTCATTATCAAAGCTTGTTCAATACAGATGCAATAATTGGTTGACATACTCAGACATGCAAAATGTAAATATTTAAATGCTTTTCTCTCTAAATAGCCCAAAATATGTGCTCACACACGCAGACAGGCACACACCACACATGCACGCACAGGAGCACACACAGATAGACATGCAGACACACAGAGACAAAGACATAGGGCCACGCTGGCATGCACACAGACACACACAGACACGTGCACATACACACACGACAGAGATAGAGATACACACACACACACACACACACACATACACACACACACACACACGACAGAGATACACAGCCATACGCACATGCGCACACAGACACACGCACACAGACACACACGCACACACACACTCACACACCACAATGTGCACATGACCATTAATAATTGACAAGAAATCATCTCAAGGACAATAAATTCCCCATTGACACATTTGCACTATGTTTGAGGTCCAGCAACAGCTACAGATGATATACTTTTTTGAAAAATGCTAAAACAGAGAAATGTTATTGAATCTTTCATCCTTTGCACTCATCAGGACAGAAATACGAATAACATGTTTCAAAGGGAGCATGATATTCCTTTTTTTACTTCAGAGGGAAAATAGGGGCAGGACAGTGGCTCAGTGGTCAGCATTGCTACATCACAGCACCAAGAGCCTACGTTCAATTCCACCCTCTGCTATATCAATGTGTAAAGGCATATGGAGATAGAGTGGGGGAGAAAAGGGGCTGAAATGAATGATCAGCTGTGATCATACCAAATAGTGGAGCAGGCACAACAGGCTGAATGGTCTACTCCTACCTCAAGGTTCCTATCTCTAACGTTGTCCAGCCCCACAATCTCCAAATTTTTGTCTCTTAAGAATCCATATTTCTATCACTCTATCTTTGGTGGCCACATCTTCAGCTGCCACACCCTACTCTCTGGAATTCTTGTCTCCCATTTAAACCTGCCCTGTTGACCAAGCGCTTGGACATCTGACCTTTCAACTTCTTACATAGTTTTGTGTCAAAGTTTGCTTTGTAACGCTCTGGTGAAGTGCCTTTGACTGTTTCAACTGAATGTTAAGGATGTTAAAAGATGCAAATGGTTGGTCTTGCTGCTGTCGAAGCAGGGACACAGTCTCAGGATAAGTGGTCAGGCATTTAGAACTGAGAATGAGGAGGACTCGGAAGCTTTATTAATCTTTGTAGCCTAGAGGGACAATGGTGCTCAATAATTGAGCATAGTCAAGATTTAGACCAACAGATTTTTGGGATTGGAGGAAATTAAGGGATTAAGGGATAAAGTGGTATTGAGCTACAATATCCTTCCCAATCATATTGAATGGCACAGCAGCCTTGAACAGCTGTGTGCTTTACAGCTGCTTCCAATTCTTATCTCCTTACAAAATCCTTCATTGCCATTTACTGTCAGAAATGTCCCCAAAGCCCAAAAAGCTTCCAGTAACTCAATCTTCTGTTGCTTTTTTCTTCAAATAAGCCTTTCCAGATCTCCACAGGGCTGGTACAAGCATTAACATCATCTTTTTGTTAAACTGACTCATATTCTGAATTGCACACTTTTATACAAACCATGAAATTGATATTGTAAGCATGTATAAAGGCAGGGCAGATGTAAAGATCATTAAAAAGCCTCTGCCCTGCCTCTGACCAGATGATTAGGAAGTCGTTGAGCAATTTGGAAGCATCCAGATTACAAAAACATCTGTAAAGTCTTGTAATTATTAAAGAATGCTTCATTTATTTCAGGGAAAGTGAACAACAGAACAGTGAAAGGAAATGATTTGCATTTCACTGGGGCAGCGATATGTACCATCTGCAAGATGCACTGCAGCTATGCAACAAAAGTCTATGTGGTGTCGGTATGCTTACAATGCCACTGAGAAAGCCGTTCCAGGATTGTTAACCCAGAAGCACTGGAGGGACAGCGATATATTCCCAAATCAAGATAGTGAGTGGCTTGGAGGGGAACTTGGTGGTGCTCCCATGTATATGCTGCTCTTGACCTCAGAGATGGTGCAGGTTCCAGGTTTGGAAGGTGCTGTTAAAGGAGCCTTGGTGAGTCGCTGCAGTCTATCTTGTAGATGGTACACACTGCTGCTACTGAGTATTAGTGATGGAGGGGTGTGAATGATAAGGGGGTAGTTAGGTGATCGATCAAGCAGGCTGCTTTATTCTGAATGGTGTCAAGCTCCTTGCGTATTGTTGAAGCTGCTCTCATCCAGACAACTGGGAATAAAACTGCTAAGTGTAGTGAAGTATTTAAGGATTTCCTAATGGCTTAACAAGGAGCAACAGAATTTTTTAAAAAGATATTTCTGTCAATTAACAAAGAGTGTGCATCAGAAGAAAATGCTGCTGATCTGGGGATTTAGCCACGTATTAGAAGTACCAATGTAATGAGACTTGTCTGAGAGACAGTTCCCAGATGGACTGAGTGGGTGTCCACATCACTAAAACAGATTAGAACATGTCTAGAGTACAACATTTCAGAAGCTCTTCATTGGCTGTAAAACGCTTTGAGATATCCAGTGGTCATGCAAAATGCTGTGTAAATGCAATTCCTTTTTAGAAACAGAGAAACTAGAAGCAGGAGTGAACAACTCAGCCCTTCACGACTGCTCCACTATCAATCTGATTGTGGTTGATCCTCTGTCTCAATGCCATGTTCCCACTTTCCCTCCATACCCCCTTAGTGCCTTTAACTTCTAAACAAACTCCATCGCCTTCTTGAATATATTCAGTGATTTGGCCTCCACAGCCTTCTGTGGTAAAGAATTCAACTGGTTCACACCCTTTGAGAGAAGAAGGTTTTTCCAATTTCAGTCACATAGTATTGAGTTGTACAGCATAGAAACAGACCCTTTGGCCCAACTTGATCCCTGCTGTTTATACCTTCTATATGTCTCCCTCTTTTTCTTGACCAGCGCCTCAATTTCTCTAGTCATCCAACATTCCCTACATCCACCAGGCTTGCCTTTCACATCAATAGGAACATACTGCCTATGAACTCTTGTTATCTCATTCTCGAAGGCCTCCTACTTTCAAAACGTCCCTTTACCTGCGAACAGCCTCTACCAATCAGCTTTTGAAAGTTCTTGCCCAACACCATCAAAAATTGGCCTTACTCCAATTTAGGATTTTAACTTTTAGATCAGGTCTATCCTTTTCCACAACTACTTTAAAATGAACAGAATTATGATCACTGGCCCCGAAGTGCTCCCCCACTGACACATGCCCTGCCTTCTTAAATGGTCTACCTATATCCTGAGACTGTGTCCCCTTGGTTCTAGTCTCCCCCAACCAGGGAAACATCCTCCTTACATTGAGTCAGTCCGGCCCTGTTCAAATTTTATAGGTTTCTATCAGATCCCCTCTCATCCTTCTGAATTCTAGTGAATACAGGCCCAGTCGAACCACATTAGATGTTTTTGAGAGCTTGTTGGGCACAAATTGCCTTGTGTGTTTCACTTTGTGACAACTATTACTGCATTTCAAAAGTATCCAATTGCCTGCAAACCATCTTGCAATGTATTGAGGTTGTGAAAGACGCTACAGAAACCTTGGGATGGTTAAGGATCATAGTTACTGCTACATCACTATGGCACACTTTCCTCAACCCATATTTCCTTTCAGCGTAGCACCCTACTGGACTGTGACCCTGTATTGGCATGCAAAAGCATCACCTATCAAAAAAAATACCAACGATGAGTGAGGCAGCTTACCTTGGGTCATCACTATACTGCACCAGGCCAACTCTGACTGCATTTTGACTAATTACATCTACAAATGGTTGAATGGTTGCTTCAATGAAATCTTTGACTTCTTCAAAGTTGACTCTTCCGATGCTCGAGGAGCCATCCACGAGGTAGACAATATCAGCAGCAAAGACATTTTTGCAAGTTGCTGGAACAAGAAAGAGACAAGAGTTACTCTGGCACATCCCTTCCCCAGTGTTCCAACTTTAACAAGTTGTTTCCAGAAACGACTAGAACATAGAAACATAGAAAATAGGAGCAGTCGGCCATTCAGCCCTTTAAGCCTGCTCTGCCATTCAAAATGGCGATGGTTGATTGTCCAACTCAGTATCCAGTTCCCACTTTCCCCCTCCCCATCAACCTCTCCCCCATATCCTTTGATCCCTTTAGTCCTTAGGACTATATCTAACTCCTTCTTGAAAATATTCAATGTTTTGACCTCAATTACTTTCTGTGGCGGAGAATTCCACAGGCTCCCCACTTTCTGGGTAAAAGAAATTTCTCCTCATCTCAGTCCTAAATGGCCTACCCCTAAAAATTCAATTAATTTAGCTGAGTCAACAGCATCAGCAGAGTTGCTTACCTGGCCTGGCCTACACGTGACTCCAGACCCACAGCAATGTCAGTGACCCTTACCCGCCTTCTGAAATGGTCTGAGCAAACCACTCAGTTCAATGGTAGTTGGGAATGGGCAACAAATACTGGTCTTGCTAGCAATGCCCACATCCCAAGAAAGAATAAAACAATTGTAAAATAATGTTAGGTTTTGAATGTTGATTCTGGGCCTGGCTGATGAAATATTTTTGCATTTGTAATCTGCAGTGCAAAAATCTGCAGGTCCATTGGACATGTTTGTTGTGGAGTCACAGAGTCCTGTGGCACGGAGACAGATCCTTTGGCCCAAACAGGTCCATGCTGACCAAAATGTCCATCCACGCTAACCCCATTTCCCTGCACTTGGCCCAGATCCTTCTAAACCTTTCCTCTCCATGTAGTCATCCAAATGCCTTTTAAATGTTGTTAATGTACCCGCCTCAACCATTTCCACTGGCAGCTCATTCCCCATATGCACCACCCTCTGTGTAAAAAAAAGCTGCCCTTCAGGTTGCCATGTATTCTTTCCCCTCTTATCTTGAACTGATGCCCTCTAGTCCTCGATTCCCCAACCCTGTGAAAAAGTCTGAGTGCATTCACCCTATCCATGCCTCTCATGATCTTATACACTTCTATAGGATCACCCCTCAGTCTCCTAAACTCTAAAGAACAAAGTCCCAGCTTGTCCAAACTCTGCCCATAATTCAGTCCTGGCAACATCCTTGTAAATTTCACATGCACCCTTTCCAGTTTAATAACATCCTTCATACAGCAAGGTGACCTAAACTGAACACAATACTCCAAGTTAACATATATGGAGCTGGAGGAATACAGCAGGCCAGGCAGCATCAGAGGAGCACGAAAGCTGACGTTTTCGGTTGGGACCCTTCTTCAGAAAAAAAAAATCTTCTGTTCTTCAGTTTTCTGACCCGAAACGTCAGGTTTCCTGCTCGTCTGATGCTGCCTGGTCTGCTGTGTTCTCCCAACTCCGCACTGTGTTATCTCTGATTCCAGCATCAGCACTTCTTGCTATCTCACAGTACTCCAAGTGCGGCCTCACCAACGTCTTGTACAACTGCGACATAAATGTATCGATGGTATTGCATCTGTCGACCATAATAAGCCTCCCCCAGTCTAATACTCAGGTTCATGGACTTCAACTAAACTGAATACCAAAGGTGTCAGAGATGTCTTATGCAGAAAAGTTTGACGGATTGATCCCATACCCAGGGGAGTTTCAAAAAAAATGTGTAAGGTTCTGAGGGGCTTGATAGGCTAAACACTGACGGGGCACTTCCCATGTTGAGGAAATCTTGAACTCAGGGGCACAGTTTCAATCCAACAGATTGCCTGTTTAATTTAATTTCCTACTGCCAAGAGCTGTGGAGACCGAGTCATTGAATACACTGAAGGCCGATTTAGTCTAATTATTGAGAAAATAGGGAAGTCAACAGCAATGGAGAAAAGACAGAAAAGTAGATTTGAGACCAAAATTTGATCAGCCATAATCGTACTGGATGGGGGAGCTGACATGAGGGGCCGAATGGCCCACACCTGCACCTATTTCTTAAGATTTTATGCGTCGTGCAATGGAAGGAAAGTGTTCCACCCTTCTTTTGTGTTCTGCCTGTCCCCACCTCACTTTAATCTCACCCACCGCATCCTGTTAATCAGAATCACAGTTTTCTTTCTCTAATGCTGACCCACCTACATGACAGGCTGTAGACCATATTGGGAAGAAATCAGAGCATGTGTCAGGAAGCTCAGACAAGTCTACCCAGCAAGGATTAAATCTTCCGCCTGGGCCCGAGCAGATCAACTAGTATCAGTGCTACTGAATAAGAGAGAGTAGAGTAGGTTGAGGTTACTAGCCAGTGACAACCACCTTCTCAAGGGCAATTACGGATGGGCATTAAGTGCTGGCCTTGCCCATAATACTCACAGGTCAAGTTGGAGAAGAGCAAATTGGAAGCTCTCCACCTCACTTTGATGGGTCAACGTGTGGCTTAATTGCATCTCCATGTTGGCTGCCCCATCGCATTCTCCATCACGCTCCTGCTCCAATTATTAAATCCCTCCTGCACACTCCCAAAATTTCCCTTCATTTTGTATCTTGCCACATCTTCTTTACTCATTCTCTACGTAAGAAGCCTGTAATAACACCAGTTCCAAGACGGTGAAGCAATCCGGTGCCGCACAAATTCAAACTCCTATCATGTTTGCCTGTGACATAGGAAATAGGAACAGGAGTAGGCCATTCAGCCCTTTGAGTCTGCTCCACCAGCCAATGGGATCATGACTGATCTGTGACCTACATCTATATACCTGCCTTTGGCCCCTACCCTTTAATACAGCTGCTTAACAATAATGTATCTATTTCAGATTTAGAGTTAACAACTGGACTAGCGTCAGCTGCCCTTTATGGAAGAGAGTTGCAAATCTCTACCGCCCTTTGTGCGTACACAGTTGAGGAGGGATGACCGAATGCTTGGTCACAGAGGTAAGTTTTAAAGGCGTTGAGCAAGGCAGGCAGGCAGAACGGCTGGGGGGGGGCAGAATTGCAGAGGTTGGGACCCAAACCTGTGAAAGCACCACAGCCAATGGTGGAATAATTAACATCGGAGATCGAAGGGACCAGTATCGGGGAAGTACTGGCATCTTGGAGAGTTGAAGGGGCACAGAAATTAAAAGGCGCGAATCATGTTAACCCAGCATGAGGGACAGTAGGAGCTGTCGATGCTGGAGAATCTGAGATAACAAGGTGTAGAGCTGGATGAACACAGCAGGCCAAGCAGCATCATAGGAGCAGGAAAGCTGACGTTTCGGGCTTAGACCCTTCTTCAGAAATGGGGGAGGGGAAGGGGGTTCTGAAATAAATAGGGAGAGAGGGGGAGGCGGATAGGAGTTGGATAGAGGAAAATTTGATTTTCTGAAGAAGGGTCCAGACCCAAAACATCAGCGTTCCTGCTCCTCTGATGCTGCTTGGCCTGCTGTGTTCATCCAGCTCTACACCCTGTTAACCCAGCATAAGGCATGACTTCCTTCTGTCCCCAGTAACCATACTTTTTGTTTTACAGCCAGTGTATAGGTTGACTCTTTCTTCAGCCAGGACATGCTGTGCTCATAATAAGAATTGACCTTCGTGTTTGCCACCTCAAATAGAACATAGAACTGTATAGAGCAGGAATGGTCCATGATTCTGTGCCAAACATGACACCAAATTAAACTAAACACTTCTTCCTGCCCTTGGTCCATATCCCTCGATTCCTTGCGTATTCATGTGCTTATCTAAAAGTCTCTAAAATGCCCCTATCGTATCTGCCTCCATCACCGTCCCTAGCAGCGCGTTTCACACTCCTACCACTCTCTGGGTAAAAAAAACTTGACCCTCACATCTGCATGTGTTACATAAGATTTGGGACTCAGAAGAGCATGTGAAAAGGCATAACGTTCAAGGCTATGGTCCAAGTGATGGCAAGTGAGATTAGTGCAGATTTAATGTATTTCAGGCATACAGACTCAATGGAGCAATTTTCTGTACTGAATGATTCTACGATTCTATTCTTTATATAACTGGGCACGAGAGATCAAAGCAAAATAAAGCGAGTTCCCATTTGTTCTGTGCTTTCAGAGCCACCCTTGAGACTTTGGATTCAAGAGCTGCCTTCAAGGTTAGGTTTCTGCTTAACTCCATGAGACATTGAGAGGATAGGATATAGGAGCAGAAGTAGGCCATTTGGCCCATCAAGTCTGTTCCACCATTCGATCATGGCCCTGTGAAGAAAAAAATCAGAGTGTCCGGACCTGAAACATTAACTCTGATTTTTTTTCTTCATAGATGCTGCCAGGCCTGCTGAGTTTCCAGCAACTTCTGTTTTTGTTCCTGAGTTACAGTGTCCACAGTTCTTTCCATTTTTATTCAATCATGGCTGACATGTTTCTCAACCGCATTCTCCTGCCTTCTCCTAGTAACCCTTGATCACCTGATTAGTCAAGAACCTATCTACCTCTGTATTAAATGCAGTCAACGACTTGGCCTCCACTGCCTTCTCTATTTATTGCATCTTAACAATGTATACACTCTCCACGAGCATCCACTTCCTCCACCACCAATGCTCAGTCACAGCAGTGTGTACTATCTATAAGATGCACCGCAGAAATTCACCAAGGCCTCCTTTGATAGCACCTTCTAAACCCACAACTATTTCCATCCCAAAGGACAAGGGCAGGAGATACATGGGAACACCACCCTCTGCAAGTTCCCCTTCAAGCCATCACCATCCTGACATGGAAATATATCACCATTCCTCCAATATAGCTGGGTCAAAGTCCTGGAAATCCCTCCTTAATGGTATTGTGCATCTACTTGCGGCAAATGGACTGCAGCAGTTCAAGAAGGCAGCTCACCACCACCTTCTCAAGGTCAGTTAGGGATGGGCAATAAATGCTGACCAGCCAGCGATGCTCATATCCCATGAATGAATAATGAAACATACTAATCTGTTTTACCAATGTTAGTCTAATGACCTTCCACTCTGATCTATTTAACTCTGCCCACACTGTGCTATTTATGTCATGTGGGAAGTAGTTCTGCAACATCACCATAAGGTTGTTCCAGGGTCCTAAAGTCCTTCCATAATATGCTGAAAAGATGCATGAGAATTTAAGACACATGCAAAACAGCAGACTCTGCAGTGAAACAAATATGAGGTATATACAGAAAGTCCTGAAGAAACTCAGCAGGTCTGGCAGCCTCTGTGCAGAGAAAAACAGAGTTATTGTTTTAAGTCTGATAATGACACTTCTTTGGAACCAAAGACAGCAGTGGAAAAGCCATGGATTTTGATGATGCTGTCATGGGAGAACAGGGAAAGTGCGAATCAGGGAAAGGTTAAGATGGGAAATCAAAGTTGTCATCCAGACAACAAAAGACTAAGGGAGTGGTAAATGGTTACAGAAGATGATAAGCATGGGTCCAGAGCAAATGTAAACTCGCCACAGTCCCAGAGGACCATAGTGCCACTCAATCATTTAAGAGAGTCAATTGGTGGTGAGTTTAACCCGAGGGTCACCATGCCTCAGGTGAGGGAGCAGGTTGAGAAGGAGAGTCCTTTATGGTAGCCTCAACCGGTCAACATAACTCTGCGTTGCAAACCAGCCGTCCAGTTAACTGAGCTAATGACAGAATAAAGGTGAACGCTGACTGAAAGTGAAACCAGGAAAAACACAGATACAGAAGATTTTGCAGAGAGTGGGGTGTAAGCGTCAAAACTAAGGGCCGGGTTCGTGGTCTGAAATTGTTGAACTCAAATGTTAAATCCAAAAGGCTATAAAATTAAAGCGTGTTCCCAACTATAACTAAATTAATTATCTACATTCACAATTAAATATGAAGCTGGTTTCACCTGGAAAGTCATACCATTTACTCAGTCACAAACCAGGTGTGCTGCAATAAAGGAATTTGGTATTAGTTAAAATCAGTGCAGGAGTAGAAGAAAGAGTCTCTTCTGAAGAAGATGCCCAAAACCAAATGCAGCAAGAGGACGTGTAAATAGCCAGTCTACATCATCAGTGATCAAGATCATTCAATGACAGAGTCTAATGAGAGATGTAAAAACAGAATGTTGTAATGGATGTTGTAAATAAAAACAGAAAGTGCTAGAGAATCTCAGCAGGTCTGGCAGAATCTGTGGGAAGAGAAAAAGAGTTAACATGTGAAGTTGAAAATGACTCCTTTTTGGAAGCATTTCAATGTTTTTGTTCCGAGAAAGAGTCATTCTGGACTCGAAAAGTTAGCTCTGCGTGTGTCTCTCTCTTTCCCTCTCCACAGATGCTGCCAGACCAAGTGAGTTTCTCCAACATTTTCTGCTTTTATTGAAAGATGGTTCCACATGAAGCTTCATGCTGAGCTTTGTCCTGTACATAGTTAAAGGTATGTGCAGGTAACGTTTCCCAGAAGCCCTGCTTCCGGTCATCTCTGTTGATCCTATCCAAGGACATAACAATGATAACAGACATCCAGTCCAGAGAAGGTTCATTAGACTGGTACAGGAAGAATGGAGGGACATCTTATGAGGAGAGGTTGAGTAGGTTGGGCTTGTACTCATTGGAGTTTAGAAGAACAAGAGGAGATCTCATTGAAACATAAAAGATTCATTAGAGACTTGACAGGATACATGTGGAGAGGTTGTTTCCCCTTCTGGGAGAGTTTGGGACCAGAGGACATAAGCTGTGAGTAAGAAGCCATTTAAAGCAAAGATGAGGAGGAATTTCTTCTCTCAGAGGGTAGCGAATCCCTGGAACACAGAGGGCTGTGGAGCCTGGGTCATTAAGTATATCTAAGGATGAGAGAAACAAAGTTTTAATCAGTAAGAGACTCAAGAGTTATAGGAAAAAGGCAGGGAAGTGGAGTTGAGAATGATCAGATCAGCCATGATCTCATTGAATGGTCAAATGAACTCGATGGGTCAAAAGGATGACATCTGCTCCTACGACTTATGTGTTTTGCCCTGTGGGTCAATGGGTCCTGTTGGGGTGGTCAAACAAGAGTCACTGTCCACACTGTAAGGGAAACATTCACCCAGTCATGGTTAACCCTGAAATGGTCTCACAGCAGCCAAAGTCTGCGCTCACTGTCTAAGTGGGCTCTCGGCACGGCCGGGACAACAGGTGGCCCCTCTGTACTGAACAAGGAGCAGCCTGCAGTCCAGGTGAAACAGAACAGGCACAGTTCAGACAGCTGCGGCACCACCCCCTCCACCCGACCCTCCATCCAACCTTTGAAATGTTGACCTTCTTTTGGCCACCAGGCCACCTCTGCGGAGGAAAATGCCACTTCAGGGGGCCATCTGTGGCCACAGTTGAGGTCAAAGAGGCATCAGGCAAGCTCCACTTGGATCTACACTAGGCCTTAGACAATAGGCCTTTAAGCATCTTTAAGTGGCATTAGTGGACAGGTAGCTCTACAGTTTGGACTCCCGTCCCATCTCTATCAAAATGGCGTGGGAGTGGGATCGAACTTGCAAGCCGTCATATAAGTCAGTGGTGCAACTTTTGCCAATCAACGCTCTCCACTCCACTCCAGCCTCATCCTGAACCTTATCCAGAAATTCTGCCTGTTACTTTTGCTCACCCAGTCTCCTCTAACACTTATCCCACCCATGTCAGCTGTCTATGAGATGGCCCTATTGCCAGGCTTAATCCACTGCCTCCTGCTGTTCCCTTGCTGGTGTCAACAGTAAAACTGCTCTAAGTGGTCTGCCCATATCGTCATCAAAGGATCTTTCCTGCAGGCGAGTATTTGATGGTTATCGTTCACTCTTGTGACACTCCTTGTGGTACCTTTCTGTGTATGAGCCTCCGAGGAAGATGTGAGAACGGCCTGGATCGCTGCTATCAACGTGAGCCACATTCTCATCGCCATCATCTGGGGGAAGAGGACAAAAATAAAGTACATTACTGACAGCTTCACACCCTCATACTTCACTCCCATTGCACTGCCTGTGCTTCCTCACAGTAAGAACATTAGGAACACTGAAGCAGAAGGGGACTAATCAACCCCTTGAGTCTATTCCATCGTTCAATGCAGTCAAGGTTTATATAATACTTTGTATTCAATGTCAGTTATTACTCCTCCATATTGAGCACCATTTTTTAAAAATTCTCTCACAGAACAAGGACATCTCTGGCTAGCAACACTTACTGCCCATTCCTAATGGCCTGGAGGGCAGTTAAGAGTCAACCATATTGCTGTAGGTCTGGAGTTACATGTAAGCCAGGCCAGGTAAGGATGAGAGTTTCCTTCCCCAAAGGGCACGAGTGAACCCGATGGGTTTTCCCCCCAACAATCATTTTCATGGTCGTCATTAGACCCTTACTTCCAGACTTTTCTAAAAAATGAGTTCGAATTCTACTATCTGCCATGGCAAGATTTGAACCAAGGTGCCCAGATCATGGGCTGGGTTTACAGGATTAATAGTCTAGCAGTAATACCACTAGGCCATTGCCTCCCCATCAATGGGAGCAGTGAGCTTGCTAGAGCACAGAATATGTTCTGGGTGGTGGACACCATTACAAATAAAAGCAAAGTGCTGGGGATGCTAAAAATCTAATGAAATAAAAATGCTCGAGAAATTCAGCAGGTCTGGCAACATTTGTGGACAGAGAAACAGCTATCAGCCATGATCAAATGGTGGAGGGCTTGGTGGGCTGAATGGCCTAATTCTGCTCCTATCTCTCATAGTCCTATAACATTTCAAGTCCAATATGACTCTTCTTTAGAATCAGTCTGAAGAAGTCATATTGAATTCAAAATGTTAACTTTGATGCTCTTTCCACAGATGCTGCCAGAGCTGCTGAGTTTCTCCAGCACTTTCTGACTTTGTTATTCATGGACCTCAATATCCAACACAAAAAGTGTCTCAGTTACGGCACTACTGCACTGTTCGCTTCTTTTTCATTTCGTTTCTTTGAACGCTTATGTGTGTTAGTCACAAAAGTTGGACAGAGAAAGGCTGCTGACAATGAGAGGGTGGACAGTTCCTGCCCCAAAGGATCACGATGGAGTCATCAATAATTCTATCAAGCGGCACTCCGTCAGTAATGTCCTGCTCACTGACTCTTCATCATGAGGTTAGAACTGAGGACGGTCACTGATGATTGCACAATGTTCCATGTTCAACTAGTCAGCTACTGAAGCAGTCCATGTCAATGTCCAACAAGATCTGGACAATACTCAGGATTAAGCAGATAAGTGGCAAACAATGCTCATGCCACTCAAGTACCAGGCAATAACAATGTCCAACATGAGAGAATTGAACAGTCTCTCCTTGATATTCAATGGTATTATCATTGCTGAATCTCCCAATATCAACATCTTAGGTTTACCATTGACTGGAAACTGAACTCGGCTAGTCATATAAATGATGTGGTTACAAGGAAGCCAAGAATTCTGCCTCCCCAGAGTCTGTCCACTATCTACAAGTGACAAACCAGGAGCATAATGGAATACCCTTCGCTTTAACGGAACAGGCCAGCTCCAACACTCAAGAGTATTGACACCATCCAGGATGAAGCAGCTCACTTGATTGGCATAACATCTACCATCTTCAATTTCACTCTCTTCACAACCGACACTTAGCGTGCACCATCCACAACATACACTGCTGCAATTCGGCAACGTTCCTTTGATAGCACCTTCCAAACTCACAGCCACTTCCATCTAAAAGGTCAAGGGCAGCAGATACATGGGAACACCACCATCTGCATTGTGTCCTAATGCACATGAGGCCAGCATTTGCCTCCCATCCCTGGTTGCCCCTGTACTGAGTGGTTCCCTTGACTTTTTCAGAGGGCATTGTTGTGGGTTTGGAGTCACATGTGGGCCAGACCAGATAAGGAAGGCGATGTCCATTAGAACATTGTGGGTCTATCCATAGCATATGGACTGCAGTGGTTCCAGAAGGCAGCTCATCACCACCTCTTCAGAGGTCATGGGAAGTGGTAGTGCAGTGGTTAAATCATTCACTGAGTTATCCCAAGGCCTGTGTAAATGCTCTGGGAACAATTCACATCCGATCAGGTGATGGGTTTTAACATTTAATTTATAAAGTCTGGAATTGAAAGCATATCTCAATAGAGGTAACACCAACAACCATGGGCAGCACGGTGTCTCAGTGCCTAGCACTGCTGGCTCAATTCTGGGTTCAATTCTGCCCTTGAGTGACTGTGTGGAATTTACACATTATCCCTGTGTCTGTGTGGGATTCCTCTAGGTGCTCTGGTTTCCCCCCACAGTCCAAAGATGTGCAGGGTAGGTGGACTGGCCATGCTAAATTGTTCATAATGCCCAGGGATGTTTAGGTTAGATGGTTAGACATGGGGAATGGGTCTGGGTGGGATGCTCTTCAAAGGGGCAGTGCCAACTTATTGGGCTGAATGGCCTGTTTCCACACTGTAGGGATTCTATGATTGTTGTCAAAACCCATGTGGTTCACTAAATCCTTTACAGAAGGAAATCTGCCTTCCTTATCTGGTCTGGCCACATGTGACTCCAAACCCACAGCAATGCCCTCTGAAAAAGTCAAGGGAACCACTCAGTACAGGGGCAACTAGGGATGGGAAGCAAATGCTGGCCTCATGTGCATGCTTCGAGAAAATGTTTAAGCATGAGTAACATTTTTCACAGAAGTCGGGAGAAGACAAATGATATTGCCAAGGTTCACATGGACTTGCAGTCTACATCCAATCCTGGCTGGAGATGGGAATTCTTGAGGACGATTGGCAAGGATAAAACTTCAGACAGACACTAGAGTTTTCACCAGATGAACTCCATCCTCTGACCACCCCTCCTGTCAGCAGCTTTCCTCCTCCAACATTTTTCATAACAAACAAATGAGAGTGTTCCCAGATACTGAATGGCAAAAAAATGTGGATTCTTTCTTTTTAATGGTCTTTCTTTCCTCTCCTGGCTTGCTAGCAGCTCTGTCCAGCAGATTAGACATTAATTCCCGAACAATCCTGCAGGGTTGGCAACCTTACTGACATCAGTTGTCAAAGTGGGAAATTGCTCCCCAAGGGTGAATAAATTGAATGCTTAGTTCAACAGAACAGGAAAGAACAAATTTCTAAGAACATTTCTGAACTTCCTGAGTGGAGCACAGCCAATTACTTACTTCTGAAATACAGGTTGTTGTATTAATACATTTAAATAATCATTAAATTGTTGCAGTTTTGTTCATGTCCAGAGAATGGGCAAGTTCTTTTTTGTCATTTGAAAGTCTCAAGACACAACAGGAGAGCACATGGACTGAAAGCGAAAAGATTAGAATTTCACACAGTTAGAAATAAGTGACATGAGCTTATATTTTACAATGTTGAAAGACAACAACCAAAGCCATCATAGACTCTGGAGTTCCTCAATGCAGGGATCACATGACAGTTTTCCTTGTTCTTTTGTAGGACAGGCTTACCAGACCAATTGCTGAGAAAGCAAGGCTGACGTATCGAGACAGGCCAGATCAATTAGGACGATATTCAATGGAATTTAGAAGAATGGGGTGCAATCTTACAGAAGCATGTAAAATTACACAATACAATACAGTGCAGTGCAGGAACAGGCCCCTTGGCCCACCAAGCCTGTGCTGATTCCTAATCCTTACTTAGACCCACTATATATTCCTTTACAGGATGAGGGCATCACTGGCCAGGGAGCATTTACTGCCTATCCCTAATTGCCCAGAGGGCAGTTCAGAGTCAACCACATTGCTGTGGGTCTGGAGTCACATGTAGGCCAGACCAGGTAAGGATGGCAGTTTCCTTCCTTGCAGGATATTAATGAACCAGATGGGATTTTCCTGATAATCAACGATGGATTCATGGTCATCATTAGACTCTTAGGTCCAGATATCTTTATTGAATTCAAATTCCACCATCTGCCCTGGCAGGATTTGAACCCAGGTCCCCAGAACATTACCTGGGTCTCAGGTTAACAGTCCAGCAATAATACCACTAGGCCATTGGCTCTGCCTTATTGCCACGTGCGGTTTCTATCTTTCTGCTCGCTTCCCGTTCATCTGTCTACCAAGGTATGCCTTATATGTTGCTAACGTGCCTGCTTCCACCACCTCCACTGGCAGTGTGTTCCAGGGACCCACCACCTACTGGGTGAAAAATTGTCCCTGCACTTCACCCCTAAACTATCCCTCTCCCACCTTGAACCTGTGCCCTCTTGTAGTTGACCTTCCCACCCTGGGAAGAAGCTTCCGATCATCTACCCTATCTATGCCTCACATAATTTTGTAGACTTCTATCAGGTCGCTCCTCAGCCTCCATCTTTCCAGTGAAAACAATCCAAGTTTATCCCACTTCTCCTAACAGGGTTGTTCCTGAACACGGGCGAGTCCAGAACGAGGGGTCACAGTCTAAGGATACGAGGAATGGCAATTAAGACTGCAGTGATGAGAAGTGTCTTCATCCAGAGAGTGGGGAACCTGTGGAGTTCCCTGCCACAGAGAGCGGTTGAGGCCAAAACATTGAATGTTTTCAAAAGGAGTTAGGGCTAGTTCTTAGGGCTAAAGGGATCAAAGGATATGGAGAGAAAATGAGAACTTGGCTCTTATTTGAATGATCAACCCTGATCAAACTGAATGGTGGAACAGGCTTGAAGGGCCAAACGACCAACTCTTACTCCTAGCACAGCCAGGATTTGTTGCCTAACCTGACTACCCCAAACAAATAGCTTATTGAGCCATTTCATATTGTGTTTAAGGCTCTGGAGTCACATCGATTCCCTACAGTGCAGAATGATGCCATTCAGCCCATTGGGTCTGCACTGACCCTCCAAAGACCATCACACCCATTCCTACCTCACCCGTATAACTCTGCATGGGTTTTTTAACCATAGCTGACATACCTCGCCTGCACACTGCAGGGCAATTTAGCATTGGCCAATCCACCTAGCCTGCACATCTTTGGACTGTGGGAGGAAACCAGAGCACCTGGAGGAAACCCACACAGACAAGGGGAGAATGTGCAAACTCCACACAGACAGTCACCCGAGGAGGAAATTGAACCCAGGCCCCTGTCACTGTGAGGCAGCAGTGCTAACCACTGAGCCATTGTGCTGCCCCTTGCTGTGATGACAATCAATGACTGTTTTGTGGTCACTAGCTTTCATTTCCGGGTTTTATAAATTGATTTAAATTCTAACTGCTGCCATGGGGGGATTTGAACCCATAGTTCCAATCCAGGAGTTAGAACCTCTGGATAATTAACCCACTACATCCCAACAAACACAAGCAAGCAAGTTTGTTCAAGGATGAGGTTTTGATGAAAGGTTAAGAGGCTGAAACAGAATCTCAGCTTCTCTCTCCATAGATACTGCCAGAGTACTCCCAGTATTTCTTTTTGTTTTATTCCAGATTTTCAACATCCACAGTCATCGGTTTTCGTGTTCCATTTCACTCTCAGGCATGGTACACAAAGCTGTCATCTCTGAAACCATTGCAAGATGCTGCACAGCAAGCAATACTAGACACCTTATCATGTAGGATTTTTGGAACAGATGACCAAATCTTGCTCAAAGAAATGGGATGTAATAATGTCCTAAACAAAGGAGGAGAAAGAGGCAAATTTCAATACTTTGGACCCAGGAAGCTGAAGGCCTAGCTGCCAATGCTGGAATGATTAAAACTGGGGTTGCTCAAAAGGCCAGAATTGGAGTAGCATAGAGATCTGAGAGGGTTCCCAAACCCAAACACCATCCCCTTCCAGCTCCCCATTTGGCATAGTATTTATGGCCTTTTCTTTAGAGAAAGGATGTATAAAATCAGGAGATAATGCATGCCTCTGGCATAGCATGCCTTTTGTGTAATTTGGAAAGTCCATGATAGTAAACGGCTGGTTTAACACAACTTGACTGAAAGGAATGCAACCTTAATTATTTCTGTCTCACATTTTTAACCATTTACGGTCACCGTTCTCATTCTCACTGAGTCCTTGTCTGAGCTCAACTTATTTTTTGTTCTCGGGTTTAACTTTCAAACCCACACACATCACCCTCCCCACCCCACTTAGTCCGTGAATTCCATTCACACTGATGTGAGTAGCAACCCCTCCTCCATTGGTCTGAAGATTCAGTCTGAGGCAAATAAACGTAGCATAGTTCCCATTATATGGAGGTGCCAGTGCTGGACATGGTCAGAAATCACACGACACCAGGTTACAGATTCCACTGGCAAACGTTTTCAAATCAACCTGTTCGGAGGGTACGTAGGCCTTAAACCTGGGTCTCCTAGCTCAGAGCTAGAGACACTATCACTGAACCACAACAGCTCTCAGAGGGACCTGTAACCAGAGGAGACTGATTTGAAGTGGTTGTGAAATAAGTGGCACAAGGAAATATACTTTCTGCTGTGAATTGTTGTGGACTACAATGTGCTTCCTAAAATGAGAAGTGAAGCAGATTCCATCTTAACTTCCAAAAGAGAGCTCAGAATTGGTAACAGCTCCCCCTCTTCATGTGTTTCGTCTTCATTATTCATTCATGGGAAGAGGGTGTCGCTGGCTAGGCCAGCATTTATTGCCCATCCCCAATTGCCCAGACAGCAGTTAAGAGTCAACCACATTGCTGTGGGTCTGGAGTCACGTGTAGGCTAGAGCAGGTGAGGATGGCAGTTTCCTTCCCTAAAGGACATTAGTGAACCAGATGGGTTTTTCCTGACAATCAGCAATGGTTTCATGGTCATTATTAGATTCTTAATTCCAGATATTTTATTGAATTCAAATTGCACCATCTGCCATGGCGGAATTCAAACATGGGTCCCCATAACATTATCTGGGTCTCTGGATTAGCAGGCCAGCAATAATACCACTAGGCCAGTGCCTCCCCAATCCAATTCCTAATCCCTCCACAGCCTACCCCTACTGCAGTCTCCACCCAGCCCTGCAATCCACTGAAATATCTGCCTTTCTTCCACCTCAGAGGCTCCCGTTTTTTAATCAATTCATCTACTGGTGGTCATGGCTTCAGCTACTGGTGGCCCTCAAATCAGGAATTCCTCTAAAACCTCCCCTGTCACTGCCAGAGCCCAGAGCAGGAGCAGGGCGAGTGCGGGCCCAGTCCCGGGAGTAAGTCACAGACCCAGTCCCAGGAGTAAGTCACAGACAGGGCCTGGAGCGGGAGCAGGGTGAGCGCGGGCCAACGCCCAGGAGTAAGTCATGGAACGAGGTGGAACGGGAGACGAGCGACAGGCCAAGTCCCGGGAGTAAGTCACAGATGGAGCCAGAGCAGGAGCAGAGTGAGTGCAGGACAAGTCCCGGGAGTAAGCCACAGCCGGAGATGAGCCAGACTGGGAGCAGGGCGAACACGGGCCCAGCCCGGAGCAGGAGCAGAGTGAGCATGGGCTCTGGCCAGGCAGATGAGTCCAGTACAGAAGTCAGCGCATGGGGGCAGTGAGGCCTCGTGTTCTGAAGTCCGGCAGGTACGGACTCAGTGGAAAGGGACAGTAATTTGAATACATTAAAGATATTTTTTATGATCATTCTGCACTCTTTAAATGCTGTATTCCCATGCTAGTCTACTTTTTTCTACTATTTCAATTCTGTAACTACAGGTAAAGTTTCTGTGATAAAAGGTACTGCAGATGCTGGAGAATCCGAGATAACAAGGTGTGGAGCTGGATGAACACAGCAGGCCAAGCAGCATCATAGGAGCAGGAAAGCTTGACGTTTCGGGCTGAAAGTATCTGTACCTAGATACACTGTACCTCAGATGTCACCGAGAGGCGACATTACAAACTTGTCACCGCACGTGACAATAAAGGCTATCCTGTATTCTCGCCATCTCCTCCTGCAAAATAATCTCAAAAAACTATTTCTTTGTCATTTGACTGAAATCACCTTATCAACGGCTGTCAAATTCCATTTTCTAACGTTACTGTGAAGCACCTGTTAAAGTCTTCTGATGTTAAAAATGCTGTATAAATACAAGTTGTTGTTGTAAAGATTGGTACGAGAGTTGGAATCCCAGTCAGCTGGCCTGAGAGATGGCCAAGGTAGAAATGTCACAAGTTACGCAAGTTCATGCTTTTCGAAGGTTTTGGTTGGAGTACCTTATTAAGGCAACATCTTAGGAGGGATGTAATAACACAGTGTAGAGCTGGATGAACACAGCAGGCCAAGCAGCATCAGAGGAGCAGGAAAGCTGACTTTTCGGGTCTGGACCCTTTTTCTGAAGAAGGGTCTAGACCTGAAACATCAGCTTTCCTGCTCCTCTGATGCTGCTTGGCATGCTGTGTTCATCCAGCTCTACACCTTGTTATCTCAGATTCTCCAACATTGGCAGTTCCCACTATCTCTGAATCTTAGGAGGGCTAATTGTTGACAGGTAAGTTCCCAGTATGTCCCAATAGAAGGACAAAGGCAGCAGATAAATGGGAGCACTGCCACCTGACACTTCCCCTCTGAGCCACACACCATTTGGACTTGGAAATATATCACTGTTCCTTCAGAGTTACAGTCAAAATCCTAGAACTCCCTCCTGATCACTGTATACATACCTCTACCAAATGGGGTGTGGTGGCTCAGTGGTTAGCACTACCCTACAACACCAGGGTCCCAGGTTCAATTGCAGCTTGGGCTACTGTCTATGTGGGATTCGTACATTCTCCCTCTCTCTGAGTGGGCTTCCTCCCACAGTCTAAAGATGTGCAGGGGGTTTGGTGGACTGGTCCTGCCAAATTGCTCATGGTGTGAAGGCTAGGCAGATTATCATTAGGAAGTGCAAGGTTATAAGAATTGGGTGGGATGCTCTTTAACAGGCTGGTGTGGACTTGATGGGCCAAATGGCCTGTTTCCCCATGGTAAGGATTTCTATCATTCTTTGACTATTGCAGTTCAAGAAAGCTGCTCAGTCCAACCTTCAGGCAATAAAATGCTGGTGAATGAATTAAAAATGTTAGAGCTACCTATTCTCTGATATAAGCACAGGGACCATCATGCCCTAAAGTTAACAATGAGGCTAATTTTATTTAATCCTTGCTCTCTACATATCACCATCATAAGAAAAGTGAAGATAGGAACTGCATCTATCTCCTTAATTGATCTTCAAAATGGATTGCTCCCATCACTGACCTCACCTTATTTATTCTCCGGGAGCAGAATCAAACAAGTAAGTACCTCCATTGCTGCCATCTCACTCAGGGCTAGTTAGCTCAGTTGACCTGGCAGAGTGATGCCAACAGTGTGGGTTCAGCATGCAGCTGAGGTGCCATGGGGGCTCTCCTTCTCAACTGCACCCCTCACCTGAGCCGTGGTGACCCTCAGGTTAAACCATCACCTATCCAGTGAGACAGCAGCTGTACAGTCTCAATATGGCAACTTTACCTTTACCGTTAAGTGAATAGATTGTGAAAGCATGTCTTTAATCTGGGGGTGCATTGCTTTGCTGATAAGCTGAATCTCAGCCATTTTTCGCTTTGGAGATTTTTTTTAAATTCAGTCGCAGGTTAAGGGTTTTGCTGGCCAGGACAGCATTTATGGCCCATTCTAGAGGGCAGTTAAGAGTTGACCACATTGCTGTGGGTCTGGAGTCACATGTAGGTCAGTTTCCTTCCCTGACCCTAAAAGGCATGAATGAACTGGATGGGTTTTTCCCAACAATCAATTCATTGTCATCATTAGACTCTTAATTCCAGATATTTATTGAATCTAAATTCTGCCATCTGCTGTGGCAGGATTTGAACCCAGGTCCCCAGAACATGGGACTCTAGATTAACAGTCTCACAATAATACCTCTAGGTCATTGCCTCCTCATTACAACTCACAAAACACTTTAAAAAAATTGATGTCATGATATAAACACCAACTGATACAGCAATCTGTTCATTGACGGTGGTGCCAATGACTCACGTGATAGGTTCAGGAACAGCAGTCAGGGTAGTAAAGCATTCTTGGGAAAAAGAACTGTCAGAATCTGTAGTTAAACCAACACTATACCTGCTCTTCCAGGTAAAACATCCCATCACACAGCATCAATAAAAAACAGAGAGTCCGCTACTGTTTCCTGCACCAATCTTTATCCAACTATCAGAGATAATGTGATCATAGAAATATAGAAAATACGTTCCAGACTAGGCTATTTGGCCCTTTGAGCCTACACCACCAGTCAATATAATCATGGCTGATCATGCAATCTCAGTATCCCACTCCCACTTTCTCTCCATACCTCTTGACCCCTTTAGCAGCAAAGGTCGCGTCTACCTCCCTCTCGGATATATCTGACGATCTGGCCCCAACAGCTTTCTGTGGTAGAGAATTCCAGATCATTTATCCAATAAATGTTTGTGGGCTCTTATCGTGCAAAAATAAGCTGCCACATTTCCAATGTGACTACACTTTAAAGATACTTCACTGGCTGGAAAGCACTTCAGAAGTTCCTGTCTTTACAAAATCCACAGTATAAATGCAAGTTGTATCATCGACGACTGACAGTTCCAAATGGAAGCGAGCAGAACCAACTTTATATTGTTACATTACCGGATAGAATTCGTTCACAGCTTGCCAAGTTAATCTCAGCTTGCAAACTGCCTTTGTATTAAAGAAAGAAAAATATTGGTCTGAGAAATCGCACCAGTTCAAACCCCTTCTTCAACTTTAATATTTATTTGCATCTATATCTCCAGGACCACATGTAGGAAGTTTAAATTATCTTCACATCTGGTTCCGGTTAGCTTTGAGATGTTTGAGAGAGTGGGTGAAGACAATCAATCTCCGTGCATTTCAAACAGGGGCACGGGAGTCACAGCATACTGAAGATGCGCCTGCACAGCATCTCCGCACACCACATTCAGAATGATCTGCCCAAAGTTTCAACAGAAGAGTGCCTAGTCCAAAAAAAACAGCCTACTGGTGAACTTAATATCGCTTCACATAGGACATTACACTGAGTACTGATTTGCAGAACCGATTGCAAACACTTCTTAAGAAGTCAGTGACGGATGGAGGCTGTCCATCACAATCTTTTTTGTCCTGAAGTTTATAAAATCACGAGGGGCGTAGATACAGTGAATACTTAAGGTCTTTTCCCCAGGGTGGGGAGTTCAAAACTAGAGGGCATAGGTTTCAGGTGAGAGTGGAAGTTTTAAAAGGAACCTAAGGAGCAACTTTTTCACGCAGACAGTGGTGCGTGTATGGAATGAGCTGCCAGAGGAAGTGGCGGAGGCTGGTACAATTACAACATGTAAAAGGCATCTGGATGGGTATCTGAATAGGAAGGGTTTAGAGGGATATGGACCAAATGCTGGAAAATGGGATTAGATTACTTTAGAATGCCTGGTCAGCATGGACGAATTGGATCCAAGGGTCTGTTTCCATGCTGTACGTCTCTATGACTATAATCCTCAGATGTCAAAATTGCTTAACATCAGAGATCTCTGCATAGGATTAACATTTTAAATCCAACAACTCTTTGGACTTGAATGTTAATTCTGTTAGCCTCTTCAGTTGAGGATCATTAGATCAGCCACGATCTTGTTGAATGGCGGCATAGACTCGATGGGCTGAATAGCCTACTTCTGCTCCTGTGTCTTACTATGGTCTTATATGACCAGACCTGCTGAGTTTCTCCACCACTTTCTGTTTCTCGTTCTGATCTGTACCATCTGCAGCTATTTACTTTTACTTGTTCCTTCGCGATTGTCGAAGGTTGGCTTCTGCCTGTGAGTTTTTGTAATTCTTTCCCGAAATGTGGTTGACAATACTTATTGCCCATCTCTTTTCACCTTTGAATTGAGCAGTTTGCACATCATTTCAAAGTCAACCAGGTCGTTGAGGGTCTGAAGTCACGTGTATGCCAGGTAAGGTAAGGCTATGATTGAGCCAGATGGGTATTTATGACAATCAGCAATTATTCCATGGTCACGACTGACTTTTAATGCCAGCTTTTATGAGTTGAATTTAAATTCCACCATAGTGGGATCAACAGCACTTTCCAACTCAAGTCATCTATAAACTGGAAGGACAAGGGCAGTAGATATATGGGAACGCCATTACCCTGGCTACTCCAAGACACTCGCCACCCTGAATTGGAACTCTACTACCATTCCCCCACTATCAGCGAGACGAAATCCTAGAACACCCTCTTTAATAGCTTTGTGATGTAGCCACACCCCATGCACTGAAGCAGTTGACAAAGGCAACCTCTTCTCAAGAAAAATCATCGACGGATAATAAATGCTGCTCACATTGCCCACATCCTGTGAAGGAAGAAAAGCATGAACAATATTTTGCCTACAATATTCTATTCCTATCCATGGGAACCAGATTACTTTCCAACTCATTGAAATTGACCCTTCCCTTCTTACACATTCTTACAGATCATTCCTTGTTCTTTATCATAATTATTCCCAATTTGATATTATGATCACTGTTCCCCAAAAATGCCTCCATTGAAACAATGCTCCACGTGATTTCTCAGAACGAGATCCAGCCCTATGTCATCCTTCTGTGAACACACTGATCATAAATTCCCCTTATACACATTAAATATTATTCTCACTCGTTTCCTTTTCCACTCTCATCAAAAAGGATACACTGAGGCTCTATATCTCCCTCACCGAAAGAAGATCTACTGTCTAAGTCTTGAAATTTTCAAATCAAATCCCTACTCTCTGCAAAATTTCTTTGAGGGGGAGAGAATTCTGGCTTCCGACTATATCTTAAAGACCCTGCTCTCGGTTTAGCATTATGGCCCTTTGTTCTGATTCCCCCCACCGCATCCCCACCTGAGGTAGTTCCTCTCAATCATCAACGTTTCAGTTAGATCATTCCTAATCTTCTACACTCAAAGTACAATCTTAGTCCATGTAAATCATTCTATAATTTAATTTAGCCCCAGAATCATTCTGGTGAACCTGTGCTGCAGCATCTCATGTGCTACTCATAAAATTACAGAATCCATACAGTGTGGAAGCAGGCCATTCAGCCCATCAAGTCCTCACTGACCTCCAGAAGAGCATCCCACCCAGACCCTATTCTTGCAACCCTGCATTCCCCATAGCTAATCCACCTAACCTGCATGTCTTCCAACTGTGGGAAGAAATGGGAGCCCCTGGAGGGAACCCACACAGACACAGGGACAATGCACAAACTCTTCACATGCACAGACACACAATGCACGGAGATTGATTGTGCTCACCCACTCTCTCAAACATCTCAAAGCTACACAGGAGGGAGAAATTGAAACAGGGTCACCAGCACTGTGAAGCAGCAGTGCTAAATGCTGAGACACCATGCCACCCCAATTTTATTTTGTTATGACTTGTGAGATGTGACCATCGCTGGCTGGGTCAGCATTTACTTCCCATCTCCAGTTGCCCCTTGAGAAGGTGACAGCTGCCTTCTTGAACCACTGCAGTCCATGTGTTGTCAGTAAACCCACAATGATTCCTTCGTAAGTGCAGTTCAGGATTTTGATCTTTCAAACTATCTCACAGGGTCAATTGCAGTATAATGTTCTCCTTTCTGTTGTACCCCAACTGAGCTAAGAGTCAACACTCCATTAACTTCTTCAATTATTTCTTCTAACTTTCAATACTGTCTGTAAAAGGACTCTCTAAATCTCTCTGCTCCTCCAGTTTCTCTCTATTTAGAATCTACTCTGGCTTGTCTTTATGTCAACATTTTCTCACATTGAACTTCATCTGCTATAGTTTTGTCCACTCATATAATCCATCAATGTCACTTTTCAACATTATTCAAGGGGGGTCCAAGCCATAGTCAAATTCCAGGAGACGTTGTGATATAGTGGTAATATCACTAGCCTGGCACTGCACTAACCCCACTGAGTCTTCTGGGGA
>JAHRHZ010000065.1:6249466-6303372 GCA_024137785.1 Ginglymostoma cirratum
TGCTTGGCCTGCTGTGTTCATCCAGCCCCATGTTTGTTATCTCGGATTCTCCAGCATCTGCAGTACCTTTTATCTCTGATACAATTTATGATCTTCAGCTGCTTTGGCAACAGCCTTCCCACCAAAGAATGGTCCTGAATCCTGGACAAAGGCATTATCACCACTAAAACACCCACCATCGACATCTCTGATGCTATCTGTCACGAGAAAGTTAGTGGACCTTCATGTAAGTATAGCAGCACGCCAGCCATTTAAATACTGTGGTTGCAACAATATAACCGGAAGTATACAAAACACTGGTTAGGCTACAGCCAGAGTACTGTGCGCAGTTCTGGAATTCCACATCATAGCTGGGATGTGATTGTCCTGGAGAAGGTGCAGAGGAGATTTACCAGGATGTTGCTTGGTCCGCAGAGTTTCAGTTATGAAGAGAGGTTGGATAGACTGGGGTTGTTCTCCTTAGAGAAGTGGGGGCTGAGAGAGACATGATGGAGATCTAAAGAATTGTGAGAGGCACAGACAGAGTAGACAGGAAGGAACTTTTCCCCTTGGTGGAGGGATCAATGACCAGGGGCATAGATTTAAGATAACGTGCAGGATGTTTAGAGGGGACGTGAGGAAAATGTTTTCCACCCAGAGGACAATGAGAATTTGGGACTACAAGCATGGGGCTGGATGAACACAGCAGGTCAAGCAGCATCATAGTTTTCCTGCTGCTATGATGCTGTTTGGCCTGCTGTGTTCATCCAGCCCCATGCTTGTTATCTCGGATTCTCCAGCATCTGCAGTACCTTTTATCTCTGAGAATTTGGGACTCATTGCCTGTCAGGATGATGGAAGCAGAAACCCTCATAACATTTATGAAGTTTAAGGACATGCACTGCGATACCAAGATATACAAGGCTATGGGCCAACTGCTGGAAAATGGGATTAAAACAGTTAAGTGCTTGTTTTGACTGGTGCTAACTTGAGGGGCCTTTTTCTGAGCTGCAGACCTCTATGACTGTATGACCCTCTATGTAAGCTTTTGCCTGATTTTTTTGTCTGAAATGGGCAACCCCTTATTTTTAAACTGTGACCCCCAAGCTCTGGATTCACCCATAATATAAAACACCCTCTGTACATCCACCCCTCACTATCTCACATATTTTAATCCAGGCGCCTCTTACCCTTCTGAACTTCAGCACTGCAAACTTCCCTCACAAGGTAAAATATCAGGTACATTTTTTCTTCTGTTCATTTTCCCATAAAAGAAATAGTTAACCCTTTCCTCTGCAATCCCTATAAACACTTTTTCCTTGTATCACTTTATAACAGAAGTCTACCAACTTCAGGTTTAAAATTTACATTTAGACAAGCATGCTGCTTGACATTTGCTGTTTGCAGTAGAGTTCCAGACATCCACCACATTTCTCATATACGAAAGTTAGACAGCAGGGAAGTGGAATGTGTGAGGGAGGTTAAGAGGTAGTAACGGTTGAAGCTGGATACAAGATTCGTGGTTTGGTTTATTATTGTCACATGTACCTAGGTACAGTGAAAAGTTTTAAAAAAAACGAAAGAACTGCGGATGCCGTAAATCAGGAAACAAAACAGAAATTGCTAGAAAAGCTCAGCAGGTCTGGCAGCATCTGTGAAGGAAAAAACAGAGTTAGCATTTCGGGTCCGGTGACCCTTCCTCAGAACAGTGAAAAGTTTTGTTTCGCGCGCAGTACAGGCAGATCATACCATACAAAGTGCATTAGGGTAATAGAACAGAGCGAGGAATACAATGTTACAGCTGCAGGGAAGGTGCACAAAGAGCGAGATTAACATTGAATTTAAAATTTTGCAAAGTCTGTTCAGAATTGGATTGCCAAAGAAAGTTGTTGAGACAGGTACATTGGCAACGTTTAAAACATTTGGATAGGTACACGGATGGGAAGGATTTAGAAGAATATGGACCAAATGCAGGCAATTGGAACTAACTGAGTGGGCACTATGGTCAGCATGGACCAGATTGGGCCGAAGGGCCTTTTTCCATGTTGTATAACTCTATGACTGTATGACTCAGTCTAATAACAGCGGGAAAGAAGCTGTTCTTGAATCTATTCATACAGGTTTGTAAACTTTTACATACAGGTATGAATGGTCACATAGTTATAGACTGCTAGCCATTATAGGGCACTAGCATTCGCATTAGGTTTTCCGCGTGCTATCACTGGCAATATTCAGCGCAAAATTTGAGCCAAGTTCTCTGGCTTTCACATTCAATTGAACAAACGAGACTTCCTTCTTACACAAATACATTATATTTGTAAAAGCTCATTAAAAGTAGAATCTTCAATTTGGCACAAAAGCTCTTTGTCTTGTAAAAGGTCAACTCGGTCAAAGGGGCATTACAAGGGAGCAATGAATAGTTCTGCGCTGGACACCTCGGATGTGGAATGTTTCGGGCCTCCAGGATCAGCTGATCGTCTCCCGTGTCCTTAAGCATGTTTGTAATTCGGCTGATCCTGAAAGACTCATGTTCAGCCGCTTCTTCAGAGTCATTTAGCTCAGTTGGCTGATTGGCTAGTTTGTGAAGCACAGTAATACCAAGAGCGTGGGTTTAATTTCTACACCAAATGAAGGACTCTCCTTCTCAACCCCCTGCCTTGTCTGAGGAGTGGTGACCCTCAGGTTAAACCACTACCAGTCATCTTTCTTTAATGAGGTCCTATGGCACATTTACCGACAGTTTACTTTGCTCTGGGTCTTCTGCCTGAAAGTGTCATGATCCATATGGACTTCACATTATCTCTTTGTCCACCAGACAACCAACACCTCAATTTTTATTTTATTATTCATTCACAGGATGAGGGTGTTGCTGGCTAGGCCAGCATTTATTGTCCATCCCTAATTGCCCAGAGGGCAGTTATGAGTCAACCACATTGCTGTGGGTCTGGAATCACATGTAGGCCCAGACCAGGTAAGGATGGCAGTTTCCTTCCCTAAAGGACACTAGTGAACCACATGGGTTTTTCCGACAGTTGACAATGGATTCACGGTCATCATTAGATTCTTGATTCCAGATGTTTATTGAATTGAAATTCCACCATCTGCTATGACGGGATTTGAACCCAGGTCCCCAGAACATTAGTTGGGTCTCTGAATTAATGGTCCACGGACTGATCTTCATCCTTCATTTCAAATCCCTCCTTGGCCCTGGCTCTCCCTACCTTTGCAATCTCCTCCAGTCCCACATCTCTCTGGGATATCTACATGGTGCAAACTCTAGTATCTTGTAAAATCTCCAATTTTAATTGCTACTCCAACACTAGCTGTGCTTCACAATGTTTGGGTCCAAAGTCCTGGCATTCCCCTCCATGAACATCTCTGCCTCACAACCTCTCTTTCTCCAACTTGAAAATGTTCCTTAAAACCAAGACCTGTGACCGTGCTTTTGATCACCTGGTCCTGATATATCCTTGAGTGACTCAATGTTGAATAGGGGTCCTCTTGTGATACTGTGGTAATGTTTCTACCCCTGGACCAGGAGGCCCGCCTTCAAGTCCCACCTACTCCAGAGATGTTTAAAACATCTCTGAACAAGTTAATTAGAAAAACATATTAAAATGTGCATTTCTATATATATATATATACACACTTGATATCAAACAGTTTGATAATGTCTCTACTGTAGTGCCATGGAACATTCTATGACTTCAAACAGAAATAAAAATTGAACATTCACAGCATAGAGGGAGGGTCTTTGGCTTGTTGTGTCTCTGATGGCTGAGAAAGAGCTATCCAAATAAAGGTGCTACATAAATGCAAATTGTGGTTGTTAATGTAATTAAAATTGTGGTTAGGGAGAATGGGAAATGAATCAACTCCTTCCTTATTTTCTTTTTCTTTTGATGCTATAACCCCACTGAATTGTTAGAGGGTGTTCAGGCAAACAGAGTGGGAAGACCCTATTCTCAGTAGAGTTGAAACACAGGGAAGATATTGGGAAACTGTGTCATTCCTTGGTTAGACCCACAAGTTAAGCACCGTGTCAGGTTAACATCTTAGCAATCTGCAGAAGCACTGAAGTTCCTTATTCTTTCAATGGGATGCGGGCATTGCTGGCAAGGTGACTATTTGTTGCCCGTCCCTAATTGCCCTTGGGTTGAGCTGTCAAATGAGTCATTCCAGAGGGCAGTTCAGGGTCAACCCCATTGCTGCGGTCACATGGAGGCCAGACTGGGTAAGGACAGCAGATTTCCCTCCTTAAAGCACACCAGTGAACAAGATGGGATTTAAGAACAACCGATGGTGGTTTCGCCATTACTGAGGCTGTTTATATTCCAGATTTATTCATGAGATTTAAAATGCACTAGCTGCAGAGGAGGATTTGAGTACAGTAGTAAAGCTGTCTTGTTACAGTTGTTCAGCATCTTAGCGAGAGTGTTACACGCACTTTTGGTCTCTCTCCCTAAGGAAGGATATAGCTGCCATAGCAGAGTTTCACTAAACTGACCCTAGGCATGGCAGTACCGTCCATGCAGATAAATTGAAGAAATGGATCTATATTCCCTGGAATTTGGATAGTGGAGATGTAGGAATGGTGCTTCTAGAACCAGGGGACATAGGTTAAGGGGTAGAACCATTTAGGAATGAGCTGAGGAGTAATCTCTTCCCTCAGACGGTGGTAAATTGTTAGAACTCTCTACTCTGGAGACTCAGTCATTGAGGGAGAGATTTCGAGATTTCGAGATGTTAAAGAAAGCAAGAAATTCAAGAAAAGTGAAGGATGAATTAGAGCAGTGCAGTGGCTCAGCGGTTAGCACAGCTGCCTCATTGTACCAGGGACCTGGGTTTGATTGTACCCTCTGGCAACTATCTGTTTGGAGTTTGCATGTTCTCCCCATGTCTGCAGCTCCAGGTGCTCTGGTTTCTTCCCACAGTCCAAAGTTGTGCAGTTAGGTGGACTGGCCACGCTAAATTGCTGCAGGTTGTCCAGGCTAGCTGGATTAGCCACAGAAAGCATAGGGCACAGCCAGCCTGGGTAGGATGCTCTTCTTCAGAAGGTCAGTATTTTCTGCTTCCACACTCTAGGGATTCTTTGAAAATAACGTTGAGGGAGGAGGTCAGCCAAGATTTCCTTCTATGGCAGCACAAGCCTGAGGGGTTGAATGGCCTGCTCCTTCTCCTATTTCCAATATAGCATTATGAGGCAGTCAGCAAATAAATTTACGTATTTTAATCGCAACTTTAACATAACGAAACGTCCGTAGTCACTTGACAAAACGAATGACCCTAAGCCACACAGGGAGTTCTTACATCAGATGGACAAAAGCTTGGTCAAAGAAAAAAGATTTTAGGAACATGGGCCAATCAGCCCATTGCGCCTATCCTGTCATTCAATACGATCAGGACTGACTGAAACTTCAATGCCTTTCACTCGCTCCATCCTCGTAATCCTGTATGCCACTGGTAACCTTAAAGGAAGAATGTGAGGAAGAGAGGCTTTGGAAGGAAATTCCAGGGCTTGGGGCTACACAATGGACAGAGATGATGGAGTAATTATGCACAAGAGAAGCACAGATATCTCAGAGGGTTGTGGGGTTTGTGGAGGTTACTGAAATATGGAAGGAGGCAAGGCCATGGAGGGATTTGAAAACATGGATTAGAATTTCAGAAGAACACAGCAGGCCAAGCAGCATCATAGGAGCAGGAAAGCTTGACGTTTCGGGCCTAGACCCTTCATCAGATTTTCTTTTATCTCTGTTAGAATTTTAGAACTCAGGAGGAAGTTCTTTGCCTAAAGAGTAACAAGAAAGTGGAACACACTGCCACACAGATTGGTTGAACTGTGTAGAACAAATGCTTTTAAACAAGAAGAAATAATCATATGAGAGAGAAGGGAATAGAACGTCATGATGATGAATTTAATATGGGAAGTTGGGACAAAACGAAAGTGGGACATAAAAATTGGTATGGATTGATCGGTGTGAATGGCCGGTTTCTGCGTGGGACATTGTGAATGCATTGGAGAGAGGGCAGAAGCGATTCACAAGAATTGTCTCAGGGATGAGGATAGATCAAAGAAGCTGGGACTGTTCTCCCTAGACAGAAAAAGGTTGAGAGGAGATTTGATTGAGGTTTTCAAAATCATGAGTGGGCTGGATGGAGTAGACAGGGAGAAGCTGTTCCCACTTGTACTATTAGAAAGCATAATGAGATGGCGTAGATTTAAACTGATGCGCAAATAAAGCACAGATGACGTAAGGAAAAAACCTTTTCACCCAGTGAGTGGTTAGGGTATGGAATGCACTGCCTGGAAATGTGGTGGAGGCAGGTTCAATTGAAGCATTCAAGAGGGGCACTGGATGAATATTTGGACGGAAATGGTGTGCAGGGATACGGGGAAAAGGCAGGGGATTAGTACTAAGTAATAGGGCAGAATGACCTCCTTCTGCACTGAAGTCATTCTGTGATAATCCCACATAAATCTCACGGATAATATTAACTAATGAACCAAGAGCTGGAGTCGACGATACAGGCCTTCAAGCCTATTCTGCCATTTAATAAGATCCAAGGTGATTTCACTGTGGTCTCAACTTCAAAATCCTAGCTACTCTTGATAAGCTTGGCTTCCCGTTGTCAGTCAGGAATCCACGCACCTTCACTTTAACAATATTCAACAAACCCCAGCCCACCCCACCTCCACCCGCTCTCTGTGGAAGAGAGACCCAAGGTCTCACCATACTCAAAGGGATAAAACCTTCCTCTTCAGCTGTACTTAAACGGAATACCCTGAATGTAATTCCTGGTCTGGTAAGAGTGGGTTAATCTCAGTCGCAGTTGGTACTCTGCGCTTCGCCGATGCTGGTAGTACATCTAGAGAATCAACCGGGGATCCAGCTGGTGTGCAAAACAAAAATTCCTGGTGACCGCATGTTGGCTTTAACTGGAATGACGTATCTCCCCATCGGCCCCACGCAACAATTCCTTGAAGGTGGAATCACAGGTAGACAGGATAGTGAAGAAAGCGTTTGGTCTGCTTGCCTTTATTGGTCAGTTCGTTGAGTACAGGAGTTGGGAGGGTCATTTTGTGGCTGTACAAGACATTGGTTAGACCACTTTTGGAATACTGCATTCAATTCTGGTCTCCCTGCTGTAGGAAAGATGTTAAACTTGCAAGGGTTCAGAAAAGATTTACAAGGATGTTGCTGGGATTGGAGGGTTTGAGCTGTAGGGAGAGGCTGAATAGGCTGGAGCTATTTTCCCTGGAATGTCGGAGACTTAGGATTGACTTTATAGAAGTTTATAAAATCATGGGGGGCATAGATAGGATGAATAGACAAGGTCTTTTTCCCCAGGGTAGGGGGGTCCAAAACTAGAGGGCATAGGTTTAAGGTGAGAGGGGAAAGGTTTAAAAGGGATCTAAAGGGAAACTTTTTCACACAGAGGGTGGTGCATGTGTGGAATGAGCTGCCATAGGAAGTGGTGGAGGCTGGTACAATTACAAAATTTAAAAGGCATCTGGATGGGTATATGAATAGGAAGGGTTTAGAGGGATGTGGGCCAAATGATGGAAAATGGGACGAGATTAATTTGGGATATCTAGTCGGCATGGGGGAGTTGGACTGAAGAGTCTGTTTCTCTGCTGTATATCTCTACAACTCTATGGCTCTTAGCACTAACCATCCAGGCTCACTCATACAGCAAATGAGTAATAAATTGGAACACCAACACCAATTCCTGTAGAATTGTTGGCTAAAGACATGTTGCTACTTTCAAAAGTGATAAAGAACGCACTAAGTCGGAAAGTAAGATCGTAAGATTCCGCTAACACCGTGTGTGTGTGTGTGCGTGTGTGTCTGTGTGTGTCTCTGTGTGTGTGTGTGTGTGTGCGTGCGTGTGTCTGTCTCTGTGTGTGTGTGTGTGTGTGTGTGTGTGTGTGCGTGTGTCCCTACAGCACATGGACTGCACCAGTTCAAGAAGGCAGCTCACCACTACCTTCTCAAGAGGCAATTAGAGATGTAAAACAATGGTGACCCAGCCAGAAATACCCACGTCCTGTCAAAGGATAATGTTTGATAACTATCACAAGGGAAATTATACAATCTAACGATAGGGTCATCATACGTGATGTTTCATTAAATAAGACGTTTACAAGTTTCAGAATCTGACTACCACCAAAGAATGCTGTGAGCAGCTGGTTTCCATTAAATGATAATTTATTCAACAGATTATTTTCCAGTTTCCATCAATTGTGTGTTACCACTTGTCCTGCTGGAGTGCAAATTGACCCCATGACAGACAGACTGTTATATGAATCTGTTACAGAAGGCAGCCCATTTTTAACATCTTCCTTCTTCAGACAGAAAACGGAATTTGGCTCAACTATTCCTCCTTTGGTGGTTCAGTCAGCAAGCTCCAGGTCTACTTTGTTTGGATCCCCTCCTCCGCATGTGTTTGCAATACGGGAATGCTGCATTACAGCCTGTACTGAAACAGCCATGCAGGTCCCAAACACTTGCAAGGGTGCTCCAGCCTCTTTCTGCCCACTGGGCTTTTCAACTGAAAAGTCGTGGTGGGATCTTTACTTCAAGCCTACTCTCCACCCTCGTTGTTCTTGAAAAAGAATTATGACAGGCAGATAACTGATGGCCAGAGACAAAAAAACTACAGATGCTGGAATCCAAGGTAGGCAAACAGGAGGCTGGAAGAACACAGCAAGCCAGACAGCATTTGGAGGAAAGGAGAAGTCAACGTTTCAGGTATTACCATTCTTCAGGACTGTACCCCCAGTCCTGAAGAAGGGTAATACCTGAAACATCGACTTCTCCTTTCCTCCAGATAACTAATGGCTGTTGGCTATTTGGCTACAGAAGCATCATAACCAAACTTATTCCTGTAATGCAAAATCCTTTGACATACCTTGCAGCAGGTGTCATTGTGCAGTGACCAGGAACAGCAACCCTGGCTGATATTTTCCTCTCTCCATGAGGGTATTTTTTACCCTCCCACAACCCCAACACCACCCCACACACAATCCCAGGTCTCCCTGGCAACGTATCTGCAAAATGAGCCCAGACCAGATGTGTCTTGCGGGGATGTCTGTGAACAAATGGAAGTCGGGAACAGAGATGCTTATAGATTAATTGAAGGTTAATTGGGACATACATAGATGGGAATAATTACAGTCATGGAGTCACAGAAGTCTACAGCATGAAAACAGGCCCTTCGGCCCAACTTGCCCATGCTGCCAGTTTTCACAATTTAATCTAGTCCCATTTGCCTGCATTTGGTCCATATCCATCAATACCTATCCCATCCACATACCTATCCAAATGTTTCTTAAATAACAAAATTGTATTCACTTCCACCATTTCCTCTGGCAGACTGTTCCACCCTCTGTATGAAAATATTGCCCCTCTGGACCCTTTTGAATCTCTCCCCTCTCACCTTAAACCTATGCACTCTAGTTTTAGACACTCCTACCCTGGGGAGAAGCTGTTGGCTATCTACATTATCTATGCCTCTCATGATTTTACAGACCTCTATAATGTCACCCCTCAGTCTCCTGCGCTCCAGAGAAGACATGTGTCAGCCTATCCAACCACTCCTTATAACTCAAACCTTCCAGGGTCCCCAGTTAGGCTCTTCTGGCACAGTAGTCGTAGTAAGTGATACATAAGATGCAAAAGGGGATCGGCAAAGCAAACATAAGAGAGGGTGTTTCCTCATGTCCGACCATCTAGAACGCAAGGTCATAGTTTTAGGTTAAGGAATGGCAGATTTAAAGCAGAGACAACGAGAAGTTACTCCTCTCAAAGGGTCGTGAATCTCTGGAATTCACTCCCACAGAGTGCCGTGGATGCTGGGACATCGAGTAAATTTAAGGAGGCGACAGACAGATTTTTAATTAGTGACAGGTTGAAGGGTCATGGAGAGTGGGCAGGAAACTGGAGTTGAGGCCGTGGTGAGGTCAGCTATGATCCTATTGAATGGTGGAGCAGGCTCGTGGGGCTGAATGGCCTACTCCTGCTCCTAGTTCTCAAGTTCCTATCACTAGGCCAAAAAGCCCAGGTTTAAGTCTCACCTACCCTTGAGATGCGTCATAACCTCTTAAATTCCATCTGACCACGGCTCACTCCTCTACCTCAAAGCCATATTCCCTCTTTCTCCTCATGCCCCTTGATGTCTTTAAAATCTAAAAATGTATCCATCACTTATTCAGTGACTTGGCCTCCACAGCCTTCTGTAGTAGAGAATTCCAAATGTTCACCACCCTCTTGAAAAAAAGTTTTTCCTCATGTCAGTCTGAAATGTTCTACCCTATATCCTGAGACTGTGTCATCTGGATCTAGATCATCCAACTGAGGGGAAACATCCTCCCTGCATCTACACTGTCCAGTTCTGTTTGAAATCTATAAAGTTCTATCAGATCCTTCTCATCCTTCTAAATTCTAGTGGATGAGACCAACAAACTCCTTTAACTACTGCACTTCTGCAATCCAAGTTATCTGTTGAACTCAAAACACAAGTCTTGGACATGTTAGTTCTGTTAATTTGTTCACAGGATGAGGGCATCACTGGCTAGACAGTATTTATTACCCATCCCTAATTGCCCAGTGGACAGTTCAGAGTCAACCACGTTGCTGTGGGTCTGGAGTCACATCAGATCAGGTAAGGATGGCAATTTCCTTCCCTGACGCACCTGAGTGAACCTAATGGATTCACAGTCACCATTAGAGCCTTCATTCCAGATTTTTTTAAACTGAATTCAAATTGCACCATTTGCCATGGTGGGATTCAAACCCAAGTCCCCAGAACATTACCTGGGTCTCCGTATTAACGGCCGGCACTAATATGACTGGGCCATCAGGATTCAAGGGGTTCAAAAGGAAATGAAGACAAATCTGCATTTACATTGCACCTTTCACAACCTCGCAAAAGAATTTTGCAGCCAATGCCTTTCATCACAAAGACAAGTTTGACAATCACACAGAGGAGGGGATCTTGTGATGCTCCTGGATTCAGGAAGCATAGGGGTACGGGCGAGGGTAAAGGGCGGGGGGGTGCATAATTTATCCATCACTCGTGTCTCACTCACCCATGCTCCAAACAAGGGCAATCTGTCACAATGAACTGTGTCATGCAGACACCAGTAAAACATGAAATGGCACGGTTACAGACATTGCTCCAACAGAGAGGTGCTAAGTGGGTGAAAACTACCTGCAGGGTTCCCAGATGCATTACAAGATGCTGACTTCACAAATGCTGCCCAGGGTTGAGCCTGCAATGTCAGCATACTTGAGGATGCCATGACCTATGATGCGATGCCATAAACATTGAGGTCCACTTCATCCAGAAGTGGTTGACAATGAAGTGCCACTCTTTTGAAAGCATGCAACTCTCGCAGCAACTAGGGGCAAACAGAAAATACAAGAAGTATGTTTAAATAGAAATTAAACATACACTGATGCTTGTCTTGGTTCCATAGAGTGATCACAGATCTCTACCACCCTTGTGCCTTCTGAACTTCTTAACCTTTCTTTTCCAAACATTTGGTGACACCCTGATATTCACAGTGGAAGTCGAGCCAGTCCGCTCAATGCTATGTCTTCTTTCCCAAGATAATCTTGGCGGGTGTCCTCTGGTGGTCTAAGGCCTTGAGTGCTCTGATCTTCTAAGGGTCCCTGCAAGTCCACCCTTCTCAGCCTGACTTGCTTGATATGATGGATCGCTGGGGGACAGGACAGAAAGCAGCAGGGCATCTTTTTGAGATTCACTCATGTGGGACAAGGGCATCACTAGCTGGGCCAGCAGTTATTGTCCGTCCCCAGTTGCCCCTTGAGAAGGTGGTGGGGAGCTGCCTTCTTGAACTGCTGCAGTCCACCTGCTGTGGGTTGACCCTCAATGCTCTTAGGGAGGGAATTCCAGGATTTTGACCCAGCGACAGGGAAGGAACAGTGATAGATTTCCAAGTCAGGATGGCGAGTGGCTTGGAGGAGAACCTGAAGATGGGTGGTGTTTCCATGTCTCTGCTGCCCTTATCCTTTTAGATGGAAGTGCTCATGGGTTTGGAAGGTGCTGTCGGAGGATCTTGGGTGAATCTCTGCAGTGCATCTTGTAGATAGTACACACTGCTGCTACTGAGCGTCGGTGGGGGAAGGAGTGAATGCTTGTGGATGTGGTGGCAAACAAGTGGGCTGCTTTGTCCTGGATGGTGTCAAGTTTCTTGAGATTTGTTGCTGTTGCACTCATCCAGGAATGCCCTGAGATGAAGCTCCACACCTTGCTGGACCCATTCCTCCCTGTCGGTGTGTATTAGTGCCTCCCGGAGTCCTTGAGGGAATGGGCATCTGACAGGAGATTCAGTGCTTCCTCCCTCTCTTCCCTAACTCTTGCTGCCCTGCACCCAGTGGCTTACACAATGGAGACCAGGTCTACGTGTGGATCCAGGAGCCATCAGCTGGACCTGGCTCCCAAGCTGGTTACCACCCTATTCCATGGAAGCAGCCAACCAGCTCACACACTACAGCCACAACAGCAGGCAGAGCTAGGATGGTCTCCACCATCTTTCACGCCAGTTTGCACACTCCTCCCCCTAGCACCTCTGCCAGGTGTGCCCCTGCCTGTCTCTGCACCTCAAGCACATCAATTCCAGGGGCTGCTCACCTGCAAGTGGCTTTTAGCGGTGCTCTGATTGTCAGGATCTCCAGAGATTCCATTTTCCATCACTCGGGATTTCACCAGGTTATTAGCTCAATCCGAAACCCAGAGGTAGCCTCACTGAGATTAATGTATCTGTGCCACTGAAGGGTGAGTGCCATGACATTGAATCTCTGAGGCTTCACCGTCAGAGGTGCTATTCAAAGGAAAACTGCTTCCTCTTTTAGTCCTCCAGTGGAGAACAAAGAGAATTAGCTCTTGGCTAGGCACCCTGACTTTTATGAAACAATTTTTCAGCTGTTAGTCCTGTGTGTCTGGTCTTCACTTGATTGCCAAGATACTCCTGTCTCTCCGATAGTTTCGCTGCACTCTCCATACAACAAGGAATACTCTTCTATTGGGTGGCCCTCCTCCAGTCACAATGTGCTCTCTCTTCTCCTGAAGAATTCAGGGATCATCCTGAAGGATCCATAAGTGGCTGGTGCCCATGACAACCCCTGAATCCTTCCATTTTAGGTTTTTACAGCCAGATTGTCCAGTAGGAGGTGGTACCCACATATTTCATTTTTAACATGGACGGTGGCTCAGTGATTAGCACTGCTGCCTCACAGCGCCAGGGGCCCAGGTGCAATCCCACCATCGGGCAACTGTCTGTGTGGAGTTTGCACATTCTCCCCGTGTCTGCATGGGTTTCCTCCGGGTGCTCCTGTTTCCTCCCACAGTCCAAAGATGTGCAGGCTAGGCGGATTGGCTATCTAAATTGCGCAATTGTGTTCAGGGGTATGTAGGTTAGGGCGGGTGTTCTGAGGTTCGGTGTGGACTTGTTGGGCTGAAAGGCCTGTTTCCACATTGTAGGGATTCTATGATGATGAAACATGGGATGTGGGCATCACTACCAATGTCCACCTCCCCATCCCTAGATGCCCTCTAATGGCTTGTTCAGGCCATTTCAGAGGGCAGGTAACAATCAACCACAATGCTGATGACACAGGCTGGCCAGATTTCCTTCCCTAAAGGAGAGGCATTAGTGAACCAGATGGGCTTTTACAGCAATCAACAATGACTACACAGCCTCCATTAGGCTAGCTTTCATTCCAGGTTCTAACTGAACTCATGGTGGGATTTGAAGCCACAACTTTAGCCTGGGTGCTGCTGGATTACTAACCCAGCAACATTACCACTATGCTATCATCTCCCCACCTATGCTGCTCATGTTCCATCTGGTGCTGAGGCCTACATGTGATCCTGCTGCCTGACATCTCTCTCCACTCGCACTATGACACTGTCTGATGCCCCAATGAATGTTACTTGACAGGGACTAGACAGTGTTACCCCACCGTGAGGTACACTCAATCCTGTTTCACCATGCAATACGATCATAACTGATCAACTCCGCTTTCTCTGTCTGTTCGCCCAAAACCCTTGATCCCTTGTCAAGCAAACATCTGTCCGACTCGACCTTGAATACATTAAATAGTGCACGCTGCGCTCACTGGGAAAGAACATTCTAAATGCCTGAAGAGAAGAAATTTCTCCTCATTTCCATCTTAAGTGGGAGACCCTGTATTCTTATTAAGAAGGCAAACAGAACGTTGGCTTTCATCGCCAAGGGGTTGGAGTATAATTCTTGTTAGAGCTGTATAGGGTGTTGGTGAGGCCGCACCTAGAGTACTATTTCGGTCTCCACATATTTAAGAAAGGATGTGCTGGCACTGGACGCTGTTCAAAAGAGGTTCACTAGGCTGATTCCTGGGATGAAGGGGTTGAGTTATCAAGAAAATCTGAACAGTTAGGCCTTAATTTGTTAACATTTAGAAGATTAAGGGGTGACTTTATTGAAACATATAAGATTTTGAGGGGAACAGTAAATATTCATGCTTCCACTACTGGGGGAATCTCAAACTAATGGACGTGGATACAGATCAAGGAGACACTCATTTAAAACTGAGATACGTAGGAATTTCTTCTCCCAGAGGGTAGTGAATGTCTGGAATTCTCTATCACAGACAGTTGTGGAGGCTGGATGACTGAAAGTCTTTAAAGAGGAAGCAGACAGAGTTTTGAAATATCAAGGAGTTGAGGGCTGCAAGGAACTGATATGGAAGAGGAGTTGAAGTCTTGGGCAGATCAGCCATAACTGTATTGAATGGTGGGACAATCTTGAGGGGCTGAATGGCCTACTCCTGCTCTTATTTCTGATGTAAAATGTGTTTCCTCCTTCTAGATTACCCCGCAAGGAGAAATAGCATTTTTGGTCATAGTGTCATACAGTCATATGGCATGGAAACTGACCCTTCAGTCCAACCAGTCCACGCCAGCCATGTTCCCAAACTAATTTAGATCAACTGGCCTGTATTTGGCCCATTTCCCTCCAAATCCAAAAGTCTTTTTGATGTTTTATCTGTATCTGCATCTGCCACTTCCTCCAGCAGTTCATTCCACGCATGAAACGCTCTTTGTCTAAAAAAGCTGTCCCTCATGTCCTTTTAAAATCTTTCTCCTCTCACCTTAAAAATGTGACCATTAGTTTTGAACTCCCCCTCCCTAGGGACAAGACCCTTGCTAGTCATCTTATCTATGCCCCTCACGATTTTATAAATCTCTATAAGGTCAACCCTCAACCTCTTACGGTCCAGTGAAAAAAATCCGAGCCTATCCAGCCTCTCCAAATAACACAAACTCTCCATTCCCAGCAACATCCTGGTCAATCTTTGCTGAACCCTTTCCAGTATGGTAATATGCTTCCTGTAACAGGGTGACCAGAACTGCACACAGTGCTCCAGAAGAGGCCTCACCGTCCTGTACAACTCAACATGACGTTGCAACTCCTATTCTCAAAGGTCTGAGCAATGAAGGCAAGCGTGCTAAACGCCTTCTTAACTACCCTGTCTACCTGTGATGCAAATTTTAAAGCATTATGTACCTGAACCCCTGGGTCTCTCTGTTTTACAACACCATCCAAGGGCCTACTGTTAATTGTATAACTCCTGCCCCTAACTGTTTTATCAAAATTCAATACTTCACTTTTATCCAAATTAAACTCCATCTGCCTCAGACAACACAGTGTGGAGCTGGGGGAACACAGCAGGTCAGGCAGCATCAGAGGAGCAGGAGAGTCGACGTGTCAGGTCAGGACCCTCCTTCAGGACTCCATCTACCACTCCTCAGCCCATCGACCAAATCTGAAATGTATTCAGACATTTTTGTTTGACAGTTTAAATGAAAAAAAAGTCAACAAGAGAATAGTAGGTAAATATTTTTCCCAATAAGTTGACTGAAGAGGATAAACTATTAACAAAAAGCATGGAGTGCACATTAAGTTGATAGCATTACCAGAATCAGTCAGGAGACTAACAGTTTCCTGTTTTAACTCCCTAAAGGTCCTACTCTACACAACTGCACAAGTACCTTGCCGGGAAATTCATATTTTGAAGATTTTATCATACAATCCCCCAGTGTGTTGACACATATTAGGAAGAATATGTCATCGAAATCAAATGGGGGTAGAACCTGTTACATTTCAGCAACGCAGCTGAAAACAGATACAAGCTTCGGGGAATCACAGAACGTTACAGTGAGAAAGGAGGCCGTTCAGTCCATCTAACTGGGGTCTCTTGGACAACATTGGTTAAAACTACATCAAAGGCATCTGGTCCTGTCAGGATGAGGAAAATAGTTACTTTATTATCATCTCCTATTTTATTTGCTTTCATCTAAATCAGGATCACTAATGTCCTTTAGGGAAGAAAATCCACCAGTCTCACCTGGTCTGGCCTACACCTGACTCCATACCCACAGCAATGTTGTTGACTCTCAACTGCCCCCAGACTGGCCATGCAAGCCACTCAGTTTAAGGAAAATTGGGGAGGGGTATCAAACGCTGGCTTTGCCAACAATGTCTACGTCCCACAAAGGAATAAAAAGAAGTAAAGGCTTAATTTGTAATTACAACAGTCCCTGTTTATTAGAGTTGAATTCCTCTTCAGTTCCCCAAATATACCCTTAGCACCATTTTTTTAAATCAATTAACTATTGTACTGACTCTATGCATGAACACAGCATGCATAAATTGCTCAAACTTCCTCAAAATAAACTTTAGGAGTTCCAAAAATGCATCAGAAAATCTTGTTTTTAGCTCATAATTTATCAAATTAAATCTAAAAGCAAGTTCTGAACCAGCCTCAGGAGACTGTGAACTTGGTTGTTGAGAACCTGGATCTCATCAAAATCCGATAGTTCAGGTAAAGGACACCCTGGCAATTTGCAGCTACCTCTTTCTGACATTTCCATGACAGTATCCTCATCACAGGCTCCTTCCATGTCCTTTTAGTCTTAGGTCAAAAACCTGACCTCGATTTTCTACGTCTTTAGGCTTTTGTCATGTCTGTAGGATTAATTTTTAAATTCAGGCCTTCTCCACAACGCTGAGAGAACTTCTTTAATTTGAGAATCTAATCTCCGGGGGTGGAAAGGTCTGTCTGTTGCTTCACCTGTCATAGGGGCTACGCTCCAAAAGCTTGTGATTTCACAGGAACCTGTTGGACTATGACCTGGTGTTAGTCTACTGGAGGCAGCCATTTTTGAACTAATGTTATATACACCTCACCTATGTTGTGGGCAGCAGAGAACCAGGAAATAAAGCATATTCATTCATAGGATGACGGCGTTACTGGTTAGAACACCATTCATGCCTAATCCAGAGGACAGTTAAGAGTCAACCAAACATTGCTAAGAGAGATAAAAGGTACTGCAGATGCTGGAGAATCCGAGATAACAAGGTGTGGAGCTGGATGAACACAGCAGGCCAAGCAGCATCATAGGAGCAGGAAAACTTGACGTTTCAGGCCTAGACCCTTCATCAGAAAAAATGAAAGATTTTTTCTGATGAAGGGTCTAGGTCCAAACATTGCTAACCTTCCCTAAAGGACATTAGTGAGCCAGGCAGGTTTTTCTCCCCCTGACAACTGACAGGTATCATGATCATCAATAGTCCCTTAATTCCGGATTTTTACTGACTTCAACTTCCACCAAGGTCCCCAGAACACTACCCAGGCCTCTGGATTAGCAGCCCAACAATAATACCACGAGGCCATCACCTCATCACTGTGCCAATACGCTACAATAATAGCTCTTTCTGTGGCTTGGTTGGTCAATAATGATCCTGAACCACCTTCAAGACACTGTTTCAAGGTGCTAAATGAATACAAGTTTTGCTGTCAGTACTATGGATTCAATATAGTGGGGCAACAGCATGGTTTTGACATTGGCTATTCCAGAACTGAGTTGAGACCCAAACCACATCCTGAATTAATGTGGCCACAACGGAACAACACTGTGATCTGGCCTTCCCATGCCAGGCTACCAATTCTACAGAGAGAACTAATTACAGATGTGCCCACTCTCTTCCTGCACACAGTCCACTCCATCACATCCTCTTCCATTCTCCTCCCAGCATTCCAGCTGCTTTTAATCCACCACCAACCATCACCGACCACACAAAACCAGCCCTCACAGCCAACTCCAGCTGGCGCTGTGTCCACTGGCTGCTGAGGCTGATCATGTTCCTTGCCACTCCTAACATTGTGGAGGGCTGGGGGGGGCAGGGGGGGGGTCACAAATCCCCCAGTCAGAGACCTCTCTGTCCATCAGCAGTATTTTCTGGGCCAACTTCATACAGATCAGGAATCATGTTGGTCAAATTAACCAAAGCAGGATGAAAAGGAATAAAATGTCAAACATCAGAACGGTTTTACAGGATTTTATTTTACAAAGAGTGTTATAATGAACCCAGCTGATCATGTCACTGGTTCTGGATCTTGCAGTTCTCTTCTACTCCTCCCACCAAAGTGTTCAGCTACCTAACGCTATTCACTAAAATTCCCCATTTTCCCAGTAGCGCCCTTTCCCTACTTGGTCATCATCTCCTGACCCTTAGCTTCTAGTCTTCTTCTCTCCCCGACACACTCCGCCCCTCATTCCCCAGTCTCCCTCTACTCCTAGGCTCCTAGTCTGCTTCCTGCCGACCTGATGTCCCCATATCCAGACAATCAGCAATGGTATCATGGTCATCGCTAGTGTCTTAATTCCAGATGGATTCAATGAATTCAAATCCCCCCATCTGCCAATGGCAGGATTCAAACCAAGGTCCCCAGAACATTACTTGGGTCTCTGGATTAATAGCCCAGTGATAACAGCACTAGGCCGTCACCTCCCCATTATATGTTATAATAAATCTACGTAGACCATGCTACAGCGTCCCTTTCTCCTGCATTGCTGACTCTTGCACTCCCATTAAACCTCTATTGCGGTCCCCTTCATCCCATGTCTCATCTCTCCTGACTCCCACGCCCAGTTCCCTGATTTCTCCAATGTTTTCCCAGGCAACCTCATCACAAATTCTGACGCGGGTCCCTGCTGACCCTCTTCCAGGGTGGTTGTGCCCATCCTCTTCCTGCACTCAGTCCACTCCATCGCTCCCTTTCCACTCTCCTCCCAGCATTCCAGCCACTTGTAATCCACCACCAACCATCACCCACCGTACAAAACCAGCCCTCACCGCCACCCCCAGCTGGTGTTGTGCCCATTGGGTCCTGAGGTCGATCCAGCTCCTTGCCATTCCGAACATTGTGGGGGACTCGGGGGGTGGGGAGGGGGAGTGGATCATGCATTCCCCCAATCAGAGACCTCTCCGCACAATGAGCACGAATTGCTAATAACACGAGAAGATGATGTAACACCAACATCAACAACTGTACATGACCAAAACCCTGAGATGAGGAGATTGAATAATCTGTACTACAGACTAGAGAGTGAGAGAATGAGACAGATGGGAGAAGAGAGAGAGAAAAACTGAGACAGAATGAGATCAACAGGCACAGGGTGGAACTAAAACAGAGAGACTGGGATAAGTGTGAGAAACTGAAAGCGAGAGACTGAGTGTTGGGGAGAGACAGAGAGAGAGAGAGAGAGAGAGAGAGAGAGAGGGACTGAAGGAGAAAGAAAGAGACTGGGGGGAAGAGAGAGAGACTGAGGGAGAGAGAAAGAGACTGCTGCGGGCAGTGGGAGAGGGGAAGAGAGAGACAGACGGACAGATAGGAGAAGTCAGCGAGACTGTAGGCGAGAGACAGACTTGGCAAGAGACAGAAATGAGCGCGAGGGGCAGAGAGAGAGACTGGAGGACAGAGAGGGACTGGGGTAGACAGAGGGACTGGAGGATAAAGAGAGAGAGAGGCTGAGTGTCGGGGGAGAGAGACAGACTGGGGGACAGAGAGAGACTGTGGAAGGGAGAGATACAGAGTGCAGGAGGGGGAGAACGAGACTGGGGGAGAGACAAACAGAGACTGGGGTGAGAGAGAGACTGCAGGAGAGAGGCAGTCAAGCAATGGGAGTGGGGAGAGTGAGAAACTGAGATACTCTGTGAGGGAGTGAGAGAGGCTGGGGGTTGGAAGAGACAGCAACACTGGGAGGGAGAGAGAAACTCAAGGGAAAGAGAGAGGTACAGAGTGCAGGGAGTAAAGAGAGACTGGGAAGAGAGAGAGACTGAGGGAGCGAGAGATACGGAGTGCAGGGGGAGACAGAGTGAGAGACTGTGGGAGACAGAGAAACTGGCTGAGAGAGAGACAGAGTGCAGCAGTAGGGAGGAGAGAGAAAAAGAAAGATCGGAGGACAGACAGAAACTGGAAGGAGAGAGAGGAACTAAATGTCATGCATCTGGGGGAGAGTGAGAAACAGAGACTCAGTATGGGACAGAGAGAGAAAAAGACTGGAAGAGAGAGATAGAGAGACTTGGGGGAAGACAGACTGAAGGGAGAGAGAGATACAGTGTGCAGAGTCGGGGGGAAGACAGAGTCAGAGAGAGAAAGAAACTGGGGAGAGAGAGAGAGTGGTGGAGAGAGAGAGACTGAATGAGAGTAAGGGAGAAAGAGAGAAATGCTGAGGGAGAGATAGGCACAGAGAGAGACTGTGAGTACAAAGAATCTGAGGGGGTGAGCAAGAGAGAGAGGAGGTGAGAAAAAGAAAGCCTGATGGGGAGAAGAGAGAGAGGTGGAGAGAACGACTCAGATGGAGAGAGTGGGGCAGACTGGGGACAGAAAGAGATTGCAGGAAGGAGAGAGACACAAAGACAGACAGACAGGGGCAGAGAAAGAGACTGTATGAAGTATTACAGTCTGTAAATGAAAGCATGATTTCGAACTCCAGAATATCAGACATAGTCGCTGTCAATAAGACAGAGAACAAGAGGAGTGATGACAGCACAGTCACAGGGAGCAATGTCTGCAGCGCGAGATTAAACCCAAGTCCCAAACCTCATGTCAGACTAACCCATGAGGACAAATCAATGCAGCATCAGTAAAGACAAGTCAAACCAGTGACGTCACAGAACTGGGCTGGAGCGACAGAGCGAGCTGTCGCAGTAGTTGGAGCTGTATAGAAATGCTCATATTACATGCCCACTTCCAGGAGATTCCCATGAAACACAGAGGTTCAACAACTATATTTTGATCTTGACAGCATCTGCGAAGAGATATCTGAGTTAACATTCCGGGTCCAGTGACCCTTCCTCAGAGCTTCTGATTTCTAACTCTGCTTTCTCTTCACAGATGCTGCCAGACCTGCTGAGCTTTTCCATCAATTTCTGTTTTTGTTTCTGATTTACAACATCTGCCGTTCTTTCTGTTTTTATATGGCAGCTATAATCCTGCTCTTTAGCCAGAAACCCTCTGTATTGCTTAAATATCCAATGCTTCATTATTCTGATACCAGCAATTTGTAAAACCCTCCATCTTCCTATCTCTTCCTTCCTGTGCCTTACTGAAATTCCAACTCTATATATTCCTGACCGCTGACTTTCACAAACTTTTTTCAAATCCCAAATCTGATGGCGACAGTTTGAAAACCGGCAATCTCTCCTTCTAAGATTCAGCATCCATTGTCTTGCAATGCTTGCATTAATGATGCTACATAAAATACTAAGCAAAAACAGAAATTGCTGGAGAAACTCAGCAGGTCAGTTGTATCGGTGGAGACGGACAGCAGAGCTGATGTTTTAAATCCGGTGCCTCTTGGCAGCTTTCTCCGCACGGATACCGCCAGACCTGCTGAGTTTCTGCTTTTCTTTCAGATCTTCAGCAGTTTTCTCATTTTACCGCATAAAATATTGTTCTTGTTCAACGTTCTTGAAAACAGCTTTCTTTTGGAATGGCCATAAGGGAGCTAAAGGCTTTGAGGGTTGAGAGAAAAATGGGGTTGGAGCCACAATTGCATCAGTCCTGATCTTATTGAATGGCAGAGCTAGCACAAAGGGGCTGAATGGCCTAATTCTACCCTTAATTGCAATGTTCACGATATTAACAGAGGGATAAGTATTGGTCCAAGACATCAGAGAGAACTGCACTCTTCTTTCAATTCACGAAATGGAATCTTTAAGGAACTTTAGAATAAAAGTCGTGTCTAAATGACTGTGCCTCCGACAGGGCAGCACTTCCTCAATCCTGCAAGAAGCAGCCAATATGCCACTTTACATGAGCAAGGGCTAGATTTGGTCGGGGGGGGGGGGTGGTTTCCGAAATTCGCAGTAAACTTCAGAGCTACTGTCTCCGGGCAAACGTTAACACCACCCGAACACTAAGTGAGCTTTTTCCTTAAAAAAAAAGAACTCCCAGAGTTTAACAATGATTTCATTGTTTACACGCCAGGCAACTTTCACCCTGTTCGATATTCGTTCAGCAAACAGAAGGAAAACGCTCACACAACACAGTTGGAAAAATCCGCAGTGGCTGCAATGAAAGGAGCTGCTGTTAAACTTTCCTGCTGTAACTTTCAATGCACTTTATCTCAGATGCATCGCCCTGCACTCTCTGTGATTCGGACCGCAAAGCAGAAAACAATTAATGCTGAGGAATCCGCGGACCACGTTACCTGCTTCGATTTAAGACATAGCCCTCCGGGCTTGATCTGGATTTGCAAAGAGCCTCGCGTCCCTGAAGCCTCCAGAATCGGTCCCTACAAATCCCGGGCTCTGCAAAAGCGTTGCAGGGCATACGAAAGTGCACCCCTGGTCCGCAAAAATCCCAGAGACAAAAGTCCTTGTTTCTTCCTGTCCCTGCACTGCACACCCCTTGATGTGTCTATAGTGGGAGTTCTCAGCTGCCTCTGCAGTTAATCTTTTCTGTTTGCACTGAGGAGGTGAGGGTTAAGAATTGGATCAGGTCCTACTTGCTCTGTCTCATCCTCTTTTGACAGGCATTTTGTGTGTCTGTGTCTGTGTCCTGCCTTTAAAAAAAGATGCAACCAATCGTGTTCAGGGAAATGCAGTACTGTGTGGGGTTCCTCAGCACAGGTGATGTGTAGGCACGACTATCCTATACTGAGGAGCCACACCCAGAAATTTAATTGCAACTTTCTTTATTCTGGAACTGCTTTCAAAGTGAAGAGCGGTTTTAAAATACAATAGGAGATGGTTCCTTTTTGTGGTTTCTGAAAAATGCAGCTCTTCATTCAAAAAAAACTTTCCATTTTTTTTCTTTAACTGCATACAGCCTGTGTGAGTTTAACCTGAAGATTACCACATCCTTAGAGAAGGATGAAAGGTGGGACCTTGATAGTAACCTTAGTCAGTGCAGGAACTGAACCCACGCTGTTGGCATCACTCAGGATTGTAATCCAGACAACGGACTGTTATTGGTTGAGTACCAGTCACTTTTTTATGAAGAAAGGGGTTTAGAATTTCTGTCACCCTTTGCGTGTAGACGTGCTTTCTTCTCTCCTGAAAGGCTTAGCTGTGATGTTCAGATTCTGGCCCCCTTGTCCTTGACTCCTTGACAAGTGAGAAAAATGGCCTCTCCATTTGCCCTGTCCATTCCTCGCGGTGTATTGTATTTAGGTAGCGTCAGGTCAAAGCACCTCACAATGGTCAGGTACGCATTTGGGTTGGAAGCAGGATGCATTCAGTGCCAGTCTGGTCAGCAGTTCACTCTCAGTCGAGTGGCTCACTTTCAAGTTCCATCTACAGTCTTTAATTTCCAGTGCAGCTCCGAGGGTGTGGGCCCCTGCTGGTTTTAACTGTGATGTAAAACTCAAGCCCTAAAAGCAATAGGAGATCCCGTTACTGTCTTTCAAAGAGGAGCTCGGGTTGCTGGCCTGGATGTCCAGACCAACTGACACTTAAATCAGAAAAAAAAAACAGAAATTGCTGGAGGAACTCAGCAAATCTGGCAGTATCTGTGGAGGGAGAGTTAACGTTTTGAGTCTGGTATGGTTCTACTTCCTCCAGTTTTGTAAAAAAAAGTCATAGCAGGCTCAAAATGTTAACTCTGTTTCTCCAGAATGCTGCTAGACCTGCTGAGTTTCTCTAGCATTTTCTGTTTTTATTAGTAATTTCCAGCATTTTATTTATCGATTCTTAAACCAGAGAATCTGGCCGTTGCATTTCTTCCTCTGCACAGATTGCTTTTCAGCTGTGATGACATATGAGAAGTACTTCATCAGATGTCAAGCAGATTGAGACAGCCTGTGGTTGTAAAGTTGCGGTGGAAATACAAGTTTTTCTCTTCATTTCAAAAGCTGCAATGAAATGGTTGCTTCGGGCAAGTTTGTTTTTTCAAAGTGAGTGTTTCATGGGTGTCGCTGGCTGGGTCAACAGTTATTACACGTCCCAGATTGCCGGTGAGAAGGTGATAGTGAACCGCCTTCTTGAACCTTCGCAGTCCAGGTGGTATAGGTACAACCAGGGTGGAGGATATTTCAGGATTTTAGCCCAGTGATAGCTTTTGGTCCTCACGGTGCATTGACTTTGACCAAGACAGCTCAGCTGAATCAATTTTTAGTACAGTTAGCCTACAATATTTATATTGTAATCGAAAATAACTTGGCACTCGTACAACCAGAGCTTTATAAATCCCACCTTCTCAATTGGTGACATCCCCTTGATCCTAGAATTGCAGGGCTCGTTGGTAAAAATGAATGACTTAACACCATTGGGCTCTTGTACTGCTTGAGTTCGCACGGACCACCTGAGCAAGAGGAGGGGGACAAATTGAATAGCTTTTCCCATGAACCCATGTAGGCACAACGGAGTGAAGGTCATCTTTTTATTGCTATTCTATTCTGTTCCCTTCCCTGAGGCAGTTCTAATCCAACAACTCCTTCAAAACAGAACCTCCCATTGCACCATTAAAGCAGCCTTGTGTGGGTTTAAGGACTTCAAAGGAACTGCAGGTCAGGTTCATATCAATACCTGTCACATCCGGATGATACTCGCCAAATTTGCTCCGTCTGCTGCTATCTCTTGTCATCACTAAAAGTCAGGGGATTAGATTTTTACTTATACGGTCATAGAGATGTACAGCATAGAAGCAGACCCTTCAGTCCAACTCGACCGTGCTGACCAGATATCCTACTTTAATCCAGTCCCATTTGCCAGCATTTGGCCCATATCCCTCGAAACGCTATCAGATGAAGGGTTTAGGCCCGAAACGTCAAGTTTTCCTGCTCCTATGATGCTGCCTGACCTGCTGTGTTCATCCAGCCCCATGCTTGTTCCCTCGAAACGCTTCCTATTTATGTACTCATCCAAATGCCTTTTAAATTTTGTCATTGTACCAGCCTCCACCACTTCCTATGGCAGCTCATTCCATTACACACCACCTTCTGCTTGGAAAAGTTGCCCTTTAGGTCCTTCTTATATCTTTCCCCTCTCACCTTCAATTGTGCTGTCTAGCTTTGGACTCCCGTACCCTGGGAAAAAGACCTTGACTATTCACCCTAACCATGGCCCTCATGGTTTTATAAACCTCTGTAAGGTCACTCCTCAGCCTCTGACACTCCAGGGAAAGTAACTGCTGCCTATTCAGCCTCTCCCTACAGCTCAAACCCTCCAACCCTGACAACACCCTTGTAAATCTTTTCTGAACCCTTTCAAGTTTAACAACATCTTTCCTATAGCAGGAGAGCAGAACTGAATGCAGTATTCTCAAAGTGGCCCAACTAATGTCCTGTACAGTTGCAATTCCTAATGTTGTCCCAACTCCTATACTCAATGCACTGACCAATAAAGACAAGTGTACCGAACACCTTCTTTACTAGCCTGTCTACCTGTGACTCCACCTTTCAAGGAACTATGATCCCAAGGTTTCTATGTTCAAAAACTCTCCCCAGGACCCTACCATTCAGCGTATAAGTTCTGTCCTGATTTGCGTTACCAAAATGCTGGACACAAAACCCCAAAACTATACATGAGATTCATCAAACAGAAGATAATTTCTACCACCACAACCAACACTGTGATAGCAACCACCAAACAGAGTACCACTGTATCCAGGAAGCAAGGGCTCACTGCTATCATTACATCACAAAGGTCCGGATGTTTGCATCCAATGTTACATATAATGTGGGAAAATGTGAAATTGGCCCATTTTGACAGGAAGAATAAATAAAGAAGCATATTGTCTACATGGTGAGAAATTGCAGAGCTCTGGGGTGTAGATGATTCTGGGTGATAGCAAAATGTTACTTTGCAAGAATAGCAAGTAAATAGCAAAGCTCTCTCAGAAGATTATGGGTCTCTCAAAATCTCTTCCTCTTCCTTTGGAAGCAAAGTTTCTGAATTTTTTTTAAGGCAGAGGCAGATAGATTCTTGGTACACCAGCAGGTGAAAAGTTATTGGAGATGATGTGGAATTAAGATTATAGATCGATAATCATCATGAGCAGCCACATGGCCTCCCACCTGTTCATAAATCACATATTTGTATGCAGCTTTGGGGGAATCCTGAGGATGTGAAAGGTGATATGCAAAGGCAATTCTTCCTCTTTTCTTTCCCCACCCTACCCCGAAGAGACGGTGGCTTTGAGAACTGGAGGAAATTGCAGGGAAAAACAATAGACATTTTCCAAAACTGTTGCAATCCGAGGACTCCATGCCAACCATGGACCTGGGAGTTTCCGAAAACTTCCTCCTTCGCTGAAATAAAAGGCACGGGTGAAAAGTGGCCAAATTCATTTGTGTCCTAAATCCAGACAGATGAGCTATTTATAGAACAGGAGGGGATTTGGAAGGAAGTCAGCTGCATCTGGCATGCCTGACGATAGAACACAAGTTCAACCAGTTTTATCCGTTCATCATACAGTTCTGCTTTGAGATTTCATTTCTACTGTGATCTCTTAGATTCTGACCACTGCCAGCTCATTCCATTGAATTCCTGACTATACTGATCCTCCAAAGCTGCTGGGGTTGGAAATCTGTTCGCTAGTGTGCCAGATACAACCAAAAATTTTTTTGTCCACTCATTCAGCAATCCTGACATGCAGCAAGCCTTAATCAAAATGTGTTTTATCTATTTTATCCCATTCCTTTATTCTACCCTCAAAGCCTTTCAAATTTTCCACTGCCAAGTGTTTATCCAATTTTCTTTTGGAAACCACTTCCATTGCTCTTGATGGTAAAGCATCCCACTTCTTAATGGGTTGATTCCAAAGGGTTGGCTTATGACGAGAGATTGAGTTGACTGGGATTATACTCATTGGAATTTAGAAGAGTGAAGGGGAATCTTATAGAAACATATAAAATTAGGAAGGGAATAGATAAGATAGAAGCAGGGAGGTTGTTTCCACTGGTAGGTGAAACTAGAACGAGGACGGCTTAGCCTCAAAATAAGGGGGAGAGGATTTAGGACTGAATTGAGGATGAACGTCTTCACCCAAAGGGTTGTGAATCTGTGGAATTCCCTGCCCAGTGAAGCAGCTGAGGCTACCTCATTGAATGTTTTTAAGGTAAAGATAGATTTTTGAACAGGAAAGGAATTGAGGGTTATGGTGAGTGGGCGGGTAAGTGGAGCTGAGTCCATGAGAAGATCAGCCAAGATCTTATTGAATGGTGGAGCAGGCTCGAGAGGGCAGATGGCCCACTCCTGCTCCTATTTCTTATGTTCTTACATTTGTTGCATTGTGCTGCCTTCAAAACATTCTGCTGTCACCCTTCAGTGACTTTAAATTGAGGAAGAAAGACTTATATTGATATCGCAAACTGTGGAGATCTCAGAGCACCTTCCAGCCAATGAAGCTGAGTTTCCATTATAATGTTGGAAAGGCAGCAACCAATTTATACACAGGACATTCCCACAAACAGCAATGCAATAAGGCCTGGGTATAATCTGTTTTTAGTGATGTTGATTAAGGTGGCATTGCTGATCAGGACTCTGAGGACATATCCCTTGCTCTCCATCAAAATAGCAGGACTTTCGACTTCCACTTTTGAAAGCAGAAAGTGCCTCGGTTTAATATCTCATCCAAGTGATGGCACCTCTGACAGCGCAGCACTCCCGGGGTGTATCAGGTAAGGTTGAGTGTTCATTTCCTCAGAATGGGACAGGTTCATAGCTCCTTGAAAGTGGAGTCGCAGGTAAACAGGACAGTGAAGAAGGCTTTCGGCATGCTTACTTTCATTAGTCAGAGCATGGTGTATAGGAGTTGGGACGCCTTGCAGAAGCTGTATGAGACATTGGTGAGACCACATCTGGAATACTGCATGCAGTTGTGGTCACCCTATTATAGAAAGAATATTATTAGACTAGAAAGACTGCAGAAAAGATTTACCAGGATGCTACCTGGACTAGAAGGTTTGAGTTAAAAGAAAAGGTTAGATAGGCTGGGACTTTGTTTCCCTGGAATGTAGAAGACCTAGGGGTCACATTATAGAGGTCTATAAAATCATGAGAGGCATAGATGAGGTAGTTGGTGGACAGCTTTTCCCCAGTCATGACAAGATGGATAGTGGAAAGGATATTTCAGACTGAGGATCACAATGTTTTAAAATCAGAGTTCACCTTTCAGCACAGAGATGAGAAGATTATGTTTTCTCTAAGATGGTTGTGAGATTTTGGAGTGCTGTTTCAAAAAAGGATGGAGACAGAGTTGGATAGATTCTTGATAGGCAGAAGAATCAAAGATTATTGAGGATGGGTGGGAATGTAGACTGTGAAACATAAATAGATCAGCCATGATCTTATTGAATGTCGGAGCAGGCTTGAAGGGCTGATTAGCCTTTTGCAAATTATATAGAGCAAATCCTTCTCTTTTCCTATATTACTTTACATATCCAAATTTAAATGTTCTCCTTAATATCCACTTTCATCAGTACTAATCCAAAATTTATGGATTATTGTTACAGATTGACTTTCAGGTAGCAGTGATCCTTCAGTATATAATCCAAAAATAACCATTTTCTGCTCATTCTAAACACCGATTGCTGATGTGGGATCTGCCTCTTACTCTCTTCCTTGCTCTTAAATTTTAACATCTTTCACTACACCTGAACATTTCATCTCTAATAACCTGCATTCTTTGCTCCTTGGATCCGGTATTCTGTTTACAATCCACTGTGTACGAGGAATCATAGGGTGTTCCGTGGTAGCACAGAACTTGAGCAATGCCCAAAAAACAGACATGGTATCAAAGCTGTTCATCTTGCGCTCATCAGGACAGATCCACAAGAATACCGAACCACAAACGGAACAACAATTTCTACTGCACCGGCAAAGGGTACTGTTTGATTAGCAAGTAGACTCTGACTGGTCAATTTGTTGCCATGGAGAATGCACAAGGGGAAAGGTACCACCTCCTCCTCCAAAATTTTGTATAAACTCAAAAAAAAATGCATGTGGGCTCTGATTGGTCATGGTCGTGCAATGGGGAATGTATTAGGGAAAGTTGTCCCCCATGTTTTTGTTTAATTTAAAAAGGGGCAAAGTATGTTCTTTCCAATTAAGGGTTTTCTTAATATTCTAGCAAATTCAGATAGGCTACACTGTGGGCGCTCCCTGCGACCACCTTGACCAATCAGACTCCACTCTCTAACCAATCAGCAACCTTGTTGCATGCAGTATAAGTTGTGGTTAACTTTGAAATTTGGCATTCTTGTGAATCTGTCCTGATGAGTGTGAGATGAAAAGCTTCATTAGGTCTCATGTTTTTCAGTGATACTCAAAATTATAAATGGCACAAGAAGGAAATAATTCCCCACAGAAATGAATGTTGTACAAAAACATCTGCAATAGTCTAAGTACTCACAAAACCAGATAAATAAATTTACCAATGTGAAAAATGGAACTTGAGCGTTCAGGATAAAATAAGTTTGTCCTAGCCCATATATGTTCAAGAAGTATTATATTCAACATTGTCTCTTGGATATACTACGCTATTCCATTTTTGGATCCTATCAAACTGCTTTTCCTCATTTAGAGATGTATTTCCTTTGTTTCCCAAAAGGATATTGAATATGGAATAGGATATTGAATAGAGGTGTTCACAGTTATGAAAATTTTTCATACAGCAGATAAGGAGGAATTCATGGAGAGTCAGGAATACAACAGATGGATTTAACATCAGAGATAAAATGAGAACTAATTTTGTTTCACAAGGCACGCTGTTGTAATCGAACATGAAACATAGAACAGTACAACACAGTACAGGCCCTTCGGCCCAAGATGTGGTGCTGATCTATTACCCTGCTAGTAAGATCAAACCCTGCATACCCTTCATTTCACTATCATCCATGTGCCTATCCAAGAATCACTTGAATGTCCCATCAGTATGTATGTCAGTAATAGACAAAGACTGCCTGAAATTCTGGTGGAGGTAGAGTCAACTATAATTTTCCAAAGGGAATTGGCTGTTAGAGAGGATAAATTAGGAATTAATTGGAGGAGAATTGCAGGAGTACTGGGCAAGGCAGTCATTGGATAGCACATGTACACAATGGGCCAAATGGCCTTGCAGTTACAGTTAAATGTGAATGATCCTGTTATCCTCACTCTTCTTAATCTGCAACTGTGGCAGCTGTGATCGTGTTAAACAGAGTCAAAGTCAAGATGGAGTTGTTTGGACTTTTACCATAAGCCATGTCACAGACAGATTCAGTGACTTGGACTAGATTGGCTGTTGTAAGCGAATAAGAGTTTGGAAGCCGCAGTCTAGATTCCTATTAGGCATCAATCCAAAGCGCAATTCATCATGTCATTCTTCCTGTCCATAAAAAAAATCCCTTTTGCCCCTGAGTTGAATTCCTATCAATAATAATAGGAAAATACTGGGGGTGGTGGAGATCTGGAAGAGAAGCAGAAGCTCAGCAGGTCTGGCAGCATCCGTGGAGAGAGAAAAACAGAGTTAATATTTTGAGTTCAGAATGGCTCTTCTTCGGAGCTGAAGTGGGGTGGAAAAGTTATTGATTTTGAAAAGAAAGGAGGTGCAAGTGAGAAAGAAATTGCAAGTCAGGGAAAAGATTAGAGGGCCATGGCAATTATGGATGAAAGGTGTCCTGGAATAAAAGGTAACAAAAGGGGAAATGTAATGGAAAATTAAGGATAGGCAATAAATGCAAGCTTCACCAGCACATATCCCATGAACAAGTATGATAGGAATAAAATGGCTGTAAGGTAAAGGTGCCATAGTCCCGTTCCCTCATTAGAGAGAAATAACTGGTGGTGGCTTAACCTAAGGGTGCCCACTCCTCAGGCAATGGGAGAGGTTGAGAAGGAGAGTCCTTCATGGTAACCTCAACCGGTGCAGGAATTGAACCCACACGCTTGGTATCACTTAATATCACAACTAGCCATCCAAGCTAACCAAGGCTGTAGCCGAGTTACAGATCATTAATCCAGTCTTAAGTGTTAATAGCAAAATAAGGGTCAGCACTGACTAAAGATAAAAACAGGATGCAGACACTGGGGAAATCAGAAAAAAATACCAAAAAGAGGTCCAAGCATGGTCTGAAATAGTTTCAGTTAATGTTGAGCCCAGAACACCATAGAGTGCTCTGAATTCAAATCTATGTCTGTATGTGCTAATTAACAAGGGCCTTGGAAAGATGAAGATAAAAAACAGTTATTATTTTTGAGGAAGATTAACTGTGAAGGTAAGCAAGTTGTTTCCCCATTTCTCATTCAAGCAGCATCTTCCTCATTCCACTGAAAAAAGCACAGAAAGGATTGTGAGAGAGGAACATGTTAATGTTTCACTGTAGCCAGTTTCTGAGGCTAAAATATGTACTTCTTAACAGGAAAAAAATGTTAGTTCTTGTTTTCTTCCAAACATCACATGGGAGTGCTCGATTATGGTGATAAGTATAGACAGGAACCAGAAAAATATTTTCTTTAATTCATTCATTCTTGGGTTGTGCTGCAGGCCAGCATTTATTGTCCATTCCTCAATGTCTTCAGAAAAAGAGCCTAGAAATAGCAGTCCCTTGTATGAAAATGTGCTTGATCAGTTAATACAAATGAAATGTTTGTTTTCTGAGTGAGCTTGACGGAATATGAAGGTACATTGTGCTTAATTCACACAAATTTTACTACTTTGAACTGTAGGAAGAAATTAATGTACTATGTCTGTTCTATCTGCCTTATTTAGCTCAAAGAAAGCTTAACTTTAATCTTTGATCTTGCGGAAGATTCAATAAAGGCGCAGTTACACTGCTAATGAAAGCAGAGTGCCAGAAATATTTTACTACAGAGAAGAGTACAGTGATATTTCTAAACTTGAACAAGAATGAAGCACAATGAAGAGGGTGGAGCAGGTTATGGAGCATGCAGGAGCTGGTGGATGCCAGTCTCCATGGCGATCATATCCACAGTTACTGACTGCGACCGGAGGAGTCTCAGCTCTGAGTTCATAGCTAGGGTCTGAGCTGTTGGCAATGCCATGCACCAGGGAGGGGAATCATCACCTGGTCATGTTGTTCTATGGCAGCAGTCATAGAGTTGTACAGCGTGGAAGTCTAGGCCTTTCCGGCCTAGGAATGGTAGATGCTTTCAATTTTGTATGCAGACATGGACAGGAAGTCATAACTATGAAAGAGGCAGGGGTAGGAATATAGAAAGTAGCAACAGAGGAGCCTCAGCCCTTGTAATTGTCCAACAGGTTTGTGATTGTTCCAGTTCACAGAGACATAGTGTCATAATGGAAACAGACCCCTCAGTCCAACTCATCCATGTCGACCGTGATTCCCAAACTAAACTAGTCCCATTTGCCTGCGCTTGGCCCACATCCTTCTAAACCTTTCCTCTTCATGCACCTGTCAAAATGTCTTTTAAATGTTGTAACTGTACCTACATCTACCACTTCCTTTGGCAGTTCATTCTACAAACACACCACCCTCTGTGTTAAAATGTTGCTCCCCAGGTCCTTTTTAAATCTTTCTCCTCTCACCTTAAACCCATGCCCTCTAATTTTGAACTCCCCTACCCTAGAAAAAACACATTTGCTATTCACCTTATCTATGTTCCTCAGGATTTTATTAATCTCTCTGAGGTTACCCTCTCAAACTCCTTTGCTCCAGGGAGAAAAGTCCTAGCCTATCCAACCTCTCCCTATAACCCAAACACTCGAGTCTCAGTAGCAACCTTGTAACTATCTTCTGTACCCTTTTCGATCTAATAATATCCTTTCATAAGTTTATGCGGATAAGAACAGAAACAGTAGGGATGATAGACAAACTGACCAAATAATGGTGCTGTGATCTTCAGGTCAGAGCAGACTATTTTGGACCTGGTAACAGGGAATGAGATCAGATTAGGTTAATGACCTCACGGTAAAGGAGCCTCTAGATAAGAGTCAAAAACAGAAGTTGCTGGAAAAGCTCAGCAGGTCTGGCAGCATCTGTGGAGAGAAATGAGAGTTAACGTTTTGGTTCAGGTGACCCTTCCTCAGACCCTTCCTGTTACATAAGAACATAAGAACTAGGAGCAGGAGCATGAAAGCAGAGTGCCAGAAATATTTTACTACAGAGAAGAGTACAGTGATATTTCTAAACTTGAACAAGAATGAAGCACAATGAAGAGGGTGGGGCAGGTTATGGAGCATGCAGGAGCTGGTGGATGCCAGTCTCCATGGCGATCATATCCACAGTTACTGACTGCGACCGGAGGAGCCTCAGCTCTGAGTTCATAGCTAGGGTCTGAGCTGTTGGCAATGCCATGCACCAGGGAGGGGGATCATCACCTGGTCATGTTGTTCTATGGCAGCAGTCATAGAGTTGTACAGCGTGGAAGCTGGAAGCTCGAGCCTGCCCTGCCATTTAATAAGATCTTGGCTGATCTTTGAGACTCAGTTCCACTTACCCGCCGACTCACCATAGCCCTTAATTCCTTTACTAGTCAAAAATTTATCTAGCCTTGCCTTAAAAACATTCAGTGAGGTAGCTTCAACCACTTCACTGGGCAGGGACCCGAAATAGGTATGAAGTCAGAATTGGCTAAAGTGGAATGAGAAAATATGCTAAATGGTAAGACCATAGAGAAGCAGAGGCAGACATTTAAGGAAGTATTTCATAACCCTCAACAAAAATAGTCTTTTAAGACTTTATGTGCAATTTAAGGCTGAGATGTGGAGAAATTTCTTCTTGCCGTAGAGATCTGTGGGAACAGAGTCCTTGTTTATATTGAAGGCTGAGATATAGAGAGAGAGTCCAGTAAAATTAAGGCCACAATTAGATCAGCCACACTTTTAGTGAATGGCAAAGCAGGCTTGATGGCCTGAATAGCCTACTCCTGATCTTATTTATTCCGATTTTTTGTTAATATTCATTCATGGGATGAGGGTGTTGCTGTTTGGGCCAATATTGAGTTGATATATGGACAATAAACTCAAACCCTACCCTTCCCTCCCCTTCACATGGACCATTTCCAACTCCAATGACAACACAAGCTTACGTAACAAACCCCATTAAGCACTTTGCAGCCTTCCATTCTTCAAATTGACTTTAGTAATTTCAATCATGACCCTTGCACAATGTTTTTGGATTTCAGTTGTCAATCAATCTGCTACTCCCCCTCTATACCTGTCTTTACTTGGGCTGTTGCCATCTCCTCTGGCCTTGCAGCTTCTTCCTTTTCGTCTGTCAGCCTTTACACCCTGTCACACTTTTTTCCTGTTCCTTCCCCTGCCTCTGAACCTGCTTAAAAACTAGTACATCTCTGAATTTTTTTCCACTTTCCAAAAGAATCCTTTCATTCATTCACAGGATGTGGCTCGGCCAGCAATCATTCTCCACCTGTAACTGCTTAAAGGACAGTTAAAAGTCAGCCACATCGCTGAGTGTCTGGAATCCCAAATTGTAATTGCCCTTGAGCTAAATGGCTTGCTGGGCCATTTCAGAGGGTGGTTAAGAGTCAACCACATTACTGTGGGTCTGGAATCACATATAAGTCAGACCCAGTAGAATGGTAGATCTCCATCACTAAAGGGCATTAGTGAACTAGATAAGTTTTTCATGGTTGGCTTTATAATCCCAGAATTTTAGTTTAACTTAAATTCCATCGGTTGCCATGGAGGGATTTGAACCCATGTCCCTAGTGCTTGGGCCTCTGAATTACCATTCCAGTAAGATTACCACTATTAGCCTCCCCACTCTGTTATCAGCTCACCCTTCCACCAGCTGATAGGAGGGAAATCATAGAATCTCTACAGGGGCATGACAGGCCATTCAGCCCAACAAATCCACACCGACTCTCCCAAAGAGCATCCCACCAAGACCCATTCCCCCACATTTCCCCATGGCTAATGCACCTAACCTACACACCTCTGAACACTATAGGCAATTTAGCATGGCCATTCCACCTAACTTGCACAGCTTTCAACTCTGGGAGGAAACACACACAGGGAAAATGTGCAAACTCCACACAGTCAGTCACCCAAATCTGGAATTGAACCTGTGTCCCTAGCACTGTGAGGCAGTAGTGCGAGCCACTGAGCCACTATGCCACTGCCTTTGTTTCTCCTTTCCCTATATTGGTGTTAGGCCAAAGCAAGTATAAAGATCCACCAATGGCAGGACAGCTCAAACCAACAGTCCTCTACTTTGCAATCACAATCTAGCGACGATTTCAATAGCTCTGTGTGATCAAGGTTTGCTCCACTTCATGGTGTCTCCTCTGCCGGGTAAGTATCTTTGAGCTAAAGTGCATCAGACAAAGTCGAGCAGGGTCTGACTGTGGATGCTGTACTCCGAGAAAGGTACAGCCATTCCTGGTGAAAGTAAAGACATATAAATGGATTTTGGGCGGTTGTTTGCATAAAGATGATTTGAACTCCCAGCTGATAGTGGAACAAGAATTAGACACGATCATGAGATAGTGGCTTACATCACGATTTTACCTTGCATTGCCCATGAGTCTTATGGCCTTATAATCAGAAAGGGAATCAAGGGTTATGGGGAAAAAGCAGGAGAGTGTATTTGAGGGTTATCAGATCAGTCAAAATCTCATTGAATGGCAGAGCAGACGCAAAGAGCTGAGTGGCCTATTCTGCTCCTACATCTATGGTTTTACAGTTACTTCAGGGACTGGGAAGAAAGGATGGTATGTTCTGAACTAGTGAGAATAGCATTATGTGCAACGGTGTAAATAAAAGAGTTTGCAGAAACATATCAGAGTCAGGCAGTAGACACTCAGAGGTAAAGGGGAAACTATTACAGACCACACAGTACCAGTAGAAACAAGGCCACCCACCTCTCCAAAGTGGACAATAGAACCCCAAGCTACAATGCTCATGGCAACACAAGACACTACTCACTATCAGACAGTAACAAGGGCCATCCCAAGGCTGATACAGTACCTGACGTATCCAAGCTGGAACTGAGCGATGGTCTCTATCAGACGATGGGGGTGTAATAATCTGTGAAACCTGTAGAGGGGGTTCTCTTACGGAGTTGCTAGTTCATTGAGTGGTAGGATTACTGATATACACTGTAGTGGTTCCTGGATAAAGCAGTTAGGACCATTCATAAATTTTAAGCAGTAGTTATATAACCATTGCTTTGTCAGACTGTAACTGCGCACACATCAGATACTTGGGCCTACTGTATCAAAATCAGTAGAAGCAACTAATATTGTAGAGCCTCTTAAAGCCACATGGACCTCTTTGATCTTTCCTTCAGGATTATGAGTTAGGAAAGGAATGCAAGGCTGTCATTGACATTAGAAAGGCAACCATTACACTGATCGTACAAGAACATAGGAACTGAAAGTGGGCCTGTCAAACCTGTTTGGCCATTCATGATTGAACTGAGCCCTCACTCTATAGAAACACAGGAGCAGGAGTAAGCCATTCAGCCCCTTGATTGTGCTTTACCATCCTAGCTCACAGCTGACCGTCTGATTGTTTTCGTTCATTCATGGAATGTGGGTGTCATGGACTGGGCCAACATTTATTGTCCACGCCTAGTTGCCTAGAAGGTGGGGGTGAGCAGCCTTCTTGAATTGCAGCAGCCCTTTCAGTGTAGATACCCACAAAATACCATTAGGGAAATAAAGTCAAGATTTTGATCCAATGACATTGAAGGAACAGTGATATATTTCCAAGATGGAAGCAGCAACAGGGTAGGAAGTTTTTGGGCTCTGTGCCAGCTCCCCTGGCTGGCTGCATTCTTCTTTGTTCTTTATTTTTAATTGTTTCCCCATTTTTCCTCATCATTGAATCCCTACACTATGGAAACAGGCCATTCGACACCACAAGTCCACACCACCCCTCTCGAAGAGCATCCCGCACAGACCCATTCCCCCACCCTTGTATTTCCCATATCAAACCCACTTAACCGAGACATCCCTGAACACTATAGCATGGCCAATCCACCCTAACCTGCACATCTTTGGACTGTGGGAGGCAACCAGAGGAAACCCAAGCAGACACAGGGAGAATGTGCAGACTCCACACAGACAGTCACCCAAGGTTGGGATTGAACCCGGGTCCCTGGTGCTGTGAGCTAGCCACTGAGTCACTGTGCCGTCCCGTGCAACACCGTGTTGTATCAAAGTTCACCTTTTGTTCCTTTCTGTGCCTGTGATGGAGGAAGATGGTTGTAAGGGCTTGCTGCTGCAGTGGTGGCCGTGTGGTGGATCTGGATGTTCCTTCCTCATGGCCATAGTAGCCGCGGCTTTGTTGAAGGTCTTATTGTCGGTAGGTGTGTTCCGTTCCTCCTGGTGGCGGTGTGGCACTTTCAGCGGTGCCTATGGCGGTAGTGCGTTTGTGGTTCCGGTTCGTTCCTTGTGGCTACAGCGGCAATGTGGGGGCTTCGGGCAGTGACTGAGTGATGAGCGGGTCCGCTCTGTCCCTCCTTGCAATGGCAGTGATGCAGTGGCTTCGGCATTGGCTTCGGCGGTGACAGCTCGGTGGGTTCGGTTCGGAAATCCTCGCTTTAGCAGTCTCTAAGGGCAGCTTTGGCGGCAGCGCCCTGTAGTCCCTCCATAAACCCAGGAGCCACGGAGGGAACAAAAGATGGACTTTGTTCTAACTTTGTCTCAATTATTTCTTTTAAAATTTTCCATAATTAAAATGGCACCAAATTGTGGCGATTTATACACATCTCACTGTATTTTCATAAATTCAGTTGACACGGTAACTCAGTGGTCAGCCATGCTTCCTCACAGCGCTAGGGACCTGGGTTCGATTCCACTCTCGGGCCCCTGTCTGTGTGGAGTTTGCACACTCTCCCCGTGTCTGTGTGGGTTTCCTCCCACAGTCCAAAGATGTGCAGGTTAGGTGGATTGGTCATGTTAAATTGCCTGTAGTGTTCAGGGGTGTGTAATTTAGGTGGGTTATGGAGGAATGGGTCTGGATGGGATGCTCTGAGGGTCAGTGTGGACTTGTTGGGCTAAAGGGCCTGTTTCCACACTGTAGGAATTCTATAAAATAAATTGCTGTTCTGTGTTGTTTAGGGGGGAACTTGCAGTGAGTGATGTTCCCATGTATCTGCTGCCCCTGTCCTTCTAGGTGGAAGTGGTCATGGGTTTGGAAGATGTTGTTTGAGGATCTTTGGTGAATTTCTGCAGTGCATCATGTCGATGGTACACACTGCTGTTACCAAGCGTCGGTGGCAGAGGGAGTAGATGCTCGTGGATATAGTGCCAATCAAGCGGCTGCTTTGTCCTGGATGGTGTCAATCTTCTTGTGTGTTGTTGGAGCTGTACTCATTCCAGGCAAGTGGTGAGTTTTCCATCAATACAATTATCCCAAATTATTCTCATATTATTTGCTGTCATTAATATTTTGAAAGAGAGTCATACAGCATGGAAACAAAGCCCTTGCTCCAAGTAAGCCACATCGACCACTTTCCCAAACCAAACTAGTCCCATATGTCTGCCTTTGGCCCATAACCCTCCAAACCTTACCTATTTGTGAACTTATCCAAATATCTTCTAAATGCCAATAGAGAGTCCTGGCTGACTGATGTAAACAAGAGACTCAGCGTCTCCTCACTTCAGGGGATTGACTCTGAGCTCACTGGCCACAGCCAGAGTACTGTGCACTTGTAAATATGGGGTGACTTGATGATGGGATACTGGCCTCTGTGCAGTTATTTCAAGAGCAAAGCTCGATCAGTTTGAGGTTTAAAATTTACAACTGATCCAGCATCAATTATCATTTGATGAGTTTAGATTTGCATCTTTACTGTTGGTCTGTATCAATCTGTGCTCCATTGGGAACAGGTGCTGGGTGTGGTGTAAAACTGTTTCTCTGTGGCTTGACCCAACCATCATTGTTAAATTAGTTGTACAAAAAAAGGGCTTGTAGAGAATTTAGATGTACCACATTGGCCCCAGCTGGAATATTGTGTTCAGTTCTGGGCCCCACACTTCAGGGAAGATATGAAGGATTTGGACAGAATGTTGAGGAGAGTTACTTAGAATTTTTCCAGGGATGAGTCGTTACATTGCTGGGGAGACTGGGATTGTTTCCCTCGGAGTGTAGAAGGACAAGAGGAGATGTTTAATAGCACGGAAAGTTGAGAATGCAAAACTAAAGGAGCACACTTTCCAAAAGCCAAAATGTCAATAACGAGAAAGCACAGACTGAAGTTGATAGGCAAAAGAACTGGCAGCAATTTGAAGAAAGTTTTGTTTTAATGCAGTGGGTGTTCAGGTTTTGGAATGCACAGCTGATGGGTGATGGCTGCAGATTCAATAACAAACTTCAAGAGCGTGTCGGACAAACAATTTACGGAAAGGAATTGCAGGAATAAGGAGACGCTGGGACTTTTTTCACTGGAGAGTAGGATGTTGAGAGGTGACCTTATAGACGTCTATAAAATAATGAGGACTACAGATGAGCGATAATAGGAACTGCAGATGCTGGAGAATCCGAGATAACAAGGTGCGGAGGTGGATGATCACAGCAGGCCAAGCATCATCATAGGAGCAGGAAAGCTTGACATTTCGGGCCTAGACCCTTCATCAGAAATGGGGGAGGGGAAGAGGGTTCTGGAATAAATAGGGAGAGAGGGGGAGGCAGATAGAAGATGGATAGAGGAGAGGATAGGTGGAGAGGAGACAGACAAGTCAAAGAGGCGGGGATGGAGCCAGTAAAGGTGAGTGTAGGTGGGGAGGTAGGGAGGAGATAGGTCAGTCCAGGGAGGATGGACAGCTCAAGGGGGCGGGATGAGGTTAGTAGATAGGAGATGGGTGTGCGGCTTGAGGTGGGAGGAGGGGATAGGTGAGAGGAAGGACAGGTTAGGGAGGCGGGGACGAGCTGAGCTGGTTTTGGGATGCGGTTGGGGGAGGGGAGATTTTGAAGCTTGTGAAATCCACATTGATGCCATTGGGCTGCAGGGTTCCCAGGCTGAATATGATTTGCTGTTCCTGCAGCCTTCGGGTGGCATCGTTGTGGCACTGCAGGAGGCCCAGGATGGACATGTCGTCTGAGGAATGGGAGGGGGAGTTGAAATGGTTGACAAAGGTCTTTTCCCTAGGGTGGAGCATTTCAAGACTGGCGGGGGGCACATTTTCAACATGAGAGGAGAAAGATTGAAAAAAAGACATGGGGGCAATTTTTTTCACGCAGGGAGTGGTTTGTGTGCAGAATCAGCTTCCAGGGGAAGTGGTGGATATGGGTACAGTTACAGTGTTTAACAGACATTTAGGTTAGTACATGAGTAAGAAATAGTTGGAGAGATATGGACCCACGCAGGCAGGTGGGACTAGTTTAGTTTGGGATTATGGTCATCAAGGACTGGTTGGACTGAAGGGTCTGTTTCCGTGCTGTATGACTCCATGAATCTGGGGAAAGAGGGTGGGGATGGAACTAACTCAAAATAGTCAGTGCGACCTCAATGACCTGAAAGCTGTAATAATCCTCAATTCCACGGCTACTGAGAGTGATAGCTGCTGCTGGGAATGCACTGACACCTGCTTCTAGGAGATGAGAGCCAGGCAATTGTGGATTGAATGGCAAGCCGTTGCTGTTTCAAGTGCGGAATGTAGCTTCTGTCCGTTTGTTTGTCGCTCGCCTCTGTTGCCGGTGAATAAAAGAGAACACTTGGAACTGTTTGAAGACTTCCCTGTGCATGACACTCCCTCATTGAACACCAATAGGAATTTGAGCTACACTAGACATTGGGAAACGGTAGCACTGACTTAGACACGGTTGTAAAATGGGATAAGGCCGAGGATGGGTAAGCTGTGTGACTTAGACCCTAAACGGTGATAGATGGAGGAACTTATAGTTGTATATGCAATAAAGTGTTGGTCATGCCATGGGCGTGCCCTGAGAAGAATTGGATTGTCGTTGCTCTCCCATTTATGTACACCGTGATGGGCAGCCAACACTTGACCAGGTGCACAGCTGGGGTTCAAATAGCAGGCATCCCCGGGATGCCCCAGCACTGGTGAGTATTTCTGCAAACAGTGAGAGGGAGAATACAATTGGAGCACCAAAGAGGTGTGGTGCTTAGGTTACACGGAACGATTGTATGAGAAAACTTGCTAGGTCACAGAGAAACCCTCTGTGAGATTCACCAAGAATGATGCTTCGCCGATTGCTGGTACGGTTCAGCCCTGAGCGTGCGATTTTGTTTGTGAGTCATCAACTTCTCAGGAAATAAGCTATCTTCTGTTTGTTCCCAGTTTAGTTTATTGTCGGTAACAGGTGGAGGACATCATTGAACGGTTCAATTTCCAATGACATGCTAACACATTTTAAATCCTTTCATACATCGCGGGCAAGTGGATAAACTCATTATGAGACTGAAATGACAACAGTGAAGACGATGAAGGGAAGGGAGACTCAGAGATTGACAAGGTTAAGGTGAGAGAAGGCTGGAACTTGGAAACGAATTGCCTGAAGATTCCAGTCTTCAGCCGATTCAATTCCTTCCACGTGACATTAAGAAACGGTTGGAGGCACTGGTTACTGCAAAGGTTATGGGCCCTGACAACATTCCAGTAACAGTACTGAAGTCTTGTGTTCCAGAACCTGCTGCTCCCTTAGCCAAGTTCTTTGAGCACAGTTACAATATTGGCATCTACCCAAAAATATGGAAAATTGCTTAGATTTGTCCTCTACATAAAAAGCAGGGCAAACCCAACCCGGCCAATTACCACCCCATCAGTCCCTTCTTGATCATCAGTAAAGTGATGGAAGGTGTCAGTAACAGAGCTATCAAGCAGCACCTGCTCAGCAATAAGCTGCTCAGTGACGCCCAGTTTGGGTTCCGCCAGGGCCACTCAGCTCCTGACCTCATTACAGCCTTGGTTCAAACGTGGACAAAGGAGCTGAATTCCAGAGATGAGATGAGAGTGACAGCCCTTGATATCAAGGCTGCTTTTGTCTGAACATAGCATCAAAGACCCCTGGCAAAAATGTAATCAATGGGCATCAGGGGGCAAACTCTCCACTCCATACCTGACACATAGGAACATGGTTGTGGTTGTTGGAGGTCAGCCATCTCAACTCCAGGACGGCTCTGCAGGAGTTCCTCAGGGTAATGTCTTCAGCTGTTTCATCAATGACATTCCCTCCATCATAACGTCAGAAGCGGGGATATTTGCCGATGATTGCACAATGTTCAGCACCATTCCCGACTCCTCAGATGCTGAACGATTCGATTTTCAAATGCAACAAGATCTGAACAATATCAGATGCTAGGAACGCTGCAGCAAGTTACTTGCCTCCTCACTCCCAAAGCCTGGCCACCATTTACAAGGTGCAAGTCAGGAGTGTGATGGAATAACCACTTGCTTGGATGGGTGCAGTTCCAACAGCACTCAAGAAGCTTGACACCATCCAAGACAAAGCAACCGGTTTGATTGGCACTACATTCACAAACGTTCACTCCCTCCACCACCGACGCTCAGTAACAGGAGTGTGTACATTTCTACCAGATGCACTGCAGAAATTCACTAAAGATCCTTAGACAGTAACTTCCAAATGCATAACGACTTCGATCTAGAAGGACAAGGGTAGCAACTGCATGGGAACACCACAACCTGCAAACTCCCCTCTAAACCATTCACCATCCAGTCTTGGAAATATATCACCGTTCCTTCAGTCAGAGATAGTAAGAACTGCAGATGCTGGAGTTAGAGTCAATACAGTGTGGAGCTGGAGGAACACAACAGAGGAGCAGGAAAGTCGATGTTTTCGATTAACATCCTTCCTCAGGACTCACACTGCATTGACTCTGATTCCTTCACTATCGCTGAGTCAAAATCCTGAATTCCCTCTACCTACGGCACACGGAATGTAGTGGTTCAAGAAGGCAGCTCACCATCACCTTCTTAAAAGGCAACTAGGTACAGGCAATAAATGCCGGCCCCGCCAGCGATGCTCACGTACTGCAACTGAATAAAAAAATTCTTTAATTTTGCGCAAAGACTTTTAATGTTCAGAAGTTTACTAGCACTCGTTAGCAGACAGCACACTCATCATGATATACATTCCATTTGTCGGGAGCATTGTAATTCATTCAAACTCATTACTCATGAATGGTCTCCAGTGATGAATTTCTGGTCCAACTTTTAAATTGTGCGAGTCAAAAGATTTTAATCGTTTAGTCTTGCTGGATCCTTCTTGATTGCATCTCTGTGTGAATTGAAGTTGAACTAATATTATTTTACATTCCTGATGCTTTTGTGTGCTGAGATTATCCAGCTCTCAGACCAGAGTAACAGAGAACTTTGTCCAGTTACTATTTCAAGGCTGGTTTGACTGTTCTTCAGAGTTCTGAAGAAGTGTCAAACCAGATGTGGAACATTAACTCTGAGTTTCTCCAGCATTCTCTGTGTTTGTTTCATATTCCTAGCATCCGCAGTATTTTGCCTTTATTTTTGTCGGATATCTCGCCTGGATCCAAACTCATATCTCGAAAAGGACCAATGTCAGTTTTGTTTAGCTCCAGAATCAACTATTTCAACACACTTGTGGATGGCTTCCCTCCTCCATAAGCGTGAGCCCACCCAAATAAAAGCAACATCCTGTAGATGCTGGGGATCTGAAATAAAATCAGAAAGCATCAGAGAAAGAAAGTCTGACAGCATCTGTGGAAAGAGAAATGGAGTTAACGTTTCAGATCAAAACGCATAAGAGCTGGAAAATGATGGTTTTTATATTGTTCTCAGATGGGGAGTGCAGGAGCAAGTGGAACAGATTGGGAGGATGTCCAGAGAAAAGGCAAAGAGGGTAATAAAGGTTATAATGAAGTGATAGAAATGCAAACCAAAAGAACTGCAGATGCTGTAAATCAGGAACAAAAACAAAGTTGCTGGAAAAGCTCAGCAGGTCTGGCAACACCTGTGAAGGAGAAAACAGAGTTAACGTTTCGGGTCCAGTGACCCTTCTTCAGACCTGCATTCGATCTTTTCATTGAGACCTTTTACCTGCACTCGATCTTTTCATTGAGAACTCCACCTGGACCCCTCCCTCCGATCTTTTACCTGCACTCGATCTTTTCATTGAGAACCATTTCTTTGGACAAGAGTCCTTTCCCCATCCCACAGACCCCTTTGCCCGACTCCAACACTCTCCCTCCACATGGACCCCTCCCTCCGGCCTTTTACCTGCTCTTGATCTTTTCATTGAGAACTGTCGAAGTGACATTAGTTGCCTCAATTTCACTGCCCCCTCTCAACAAATCCAACCTATCTCCCTCCAAACTGACTGCACTCCTTGCACTCAGATCTAACCCTGACTTTGTCATCAAGCCTGCCGATAAGGGTAGTGCTGTTGTTGTCTGGCGTACTGACCTCTACCTTGCAGAGGCTGAGCACCTGCTCTCAGATACCCCCTCCTACCTTCCCCTGGACCATGACCCCACCATGGCACATCAGGCCATTGTATCCCCTATGGGTACGGATCTCATTTCATCCTGTGATCTCCCTCCATCCACTTCCAAGCTAATAGTCCCCCCACCCCGCACAGCTCGTTTCTACCTCCTGCCAAAAATCCACAAACAGGGCTGTCCAGGTAGACCCATTGTTTCAGCCTGCTCATGCCCCACAGAACTCATCTCTTCCTACCTCGACTCAGTCTTCTCCCCTGGTCCAAACCCTACCCACATCCATCCACGATTCATCTGAAGCCTTACGCCGGTTTCAAAGTTTCTAGTTTACTGGCTCCAGTCACCTCCTCTTTACCATGGATGTGCAATCCCTTAACACATCCATTCCTCACCAGGATGGTCTTAGGGCTTCTTCCTGGAGCAAAGACCTGAACCATCCCGACCCACCACCACCCTCCTCCGCTTGGCTGAGCTTGTCCTCACCCTCAACAACTTCTCTTTCAACTCCTCTCATTTTCTTCAAGTAAGAGGGGTTGCCATGGGTACCCGCATGGGCCCTAGTTATGCCTGTTTCTTTGTGGGGTACGTGGAACGTTCCTTGTTCCAGTCCTATTCCAGCCCCCACCCACAACTCTTTCTCCGATACATCAATGATATCATCGGTGCTGCTTCTCTCTCTCATCTAGAAATGGAAAACTTCATCAATTTCGCCTCCAATTTCCACCCTGCCCTCACTTTCACTTGGTCTATCTCTGAATCCTCCCTTCCCTTCCTCAACATTTCTGTTTCCATTTCTGGGGATAAACTGGTGACTAATATCCATTACAAACCCACTGACTCCCACAGCTACCTGGTCTACACATCTTCACACCCCACTTCCTGTAAAGACTCCGTCCCATTCTCTCAGTTCCTCCACCTCTGTCGCATATGTTCCAATGAGGCCAACTTTGACAAGGGAGCCTCCGAAATGTCCACATTCTTCCTCAACTGAGGATTCCCCAGCTCCGTTGTCAACAGTGCCCTCAACCAGTTCCGACCCATCGCCCGCACTTCCATCCTCACCCCTTCTCTTCCCTCCCTCAACAGCGATAGCGTTCCCCTTATCCTCACCTACCATCCAACCAGCATCCACATCCAGAAGATCATCAGATGCCATTTCCGCCTCCTCCAGCAAGATGCCACCACCAGACACATATTCCCCTCCCCTCCCTTGTCTGCCTTCCGCAGGGACTGTTCCCTCTGGGACACCCTGGTCCACACTTTCTTCACCCCCAATACCATGCCCCAACCCTACTGCATCTTCCCCTGTAACCGGCGAAGGTGCAACACCTGCCCATTTACCTCCTCCCTTCCCAGAATCCAAGGGCCCAAACATACCTTCCAGGTGAAGCAACACTTCACCTGCACTTCCCAGGATCTAGTCTACTGCATCCGCTGCTCACAATGTGGTCTCCTCTACATTGGAGAAATGAAGCGTAGACTTGGTGACCGCTTCGCAGAACATCTACGTTCTACTCGCAAGAAAGATCCTGAAATACCTGTTGCCTGCCACTTCAATGCACCACCCTGCTCCCTGCCAACATCTCTGTCTCTGGCTTGCTACAGTGTTCCAGTGAAGCCCAAGGCAAGCTGGAGGAACAACACCTCATTTTCTGCTTGAGGACCCTACAGCCCTCCGGACTCAATATTGAGTTCAATAATTTTAGGGCCTAAACTCTCCCATGTCCGAGCCCCCTACACCACACACCAGGCCTTGTTACCACATAGCCTGCCATTACAAACCCCCTGTTGTTAGTCACTAACAGTCCCCATTAACAACTACTCACCCTCCCAGCCTGATCGTTAGCAACTTCTTTGTCTGTCCAACTGTCTTTCTCTCTCTTTGGGCTCTATCCTATCGTTTACTCCCTACTCCACCCACCTCCCTATTTTCTGCATATAAACTGACGTTTTCCCAGCCACCATCAGTTCTGAGGAAGGGTCACTGGACCGGAAATGTTAACTGTGTTTTCTCCTCCACAGGTGTTGCCAGACCTGCTGAGCTTTTCCGGCAACTTTGTTTTTTTTCCTGACAGAGATTCAAAATAGGTGTTAATGTTACTTGGAGATAGAAAGAACTGCAAATACTGGAGTCAGAGACAACACAGTGTGGAGCTGGAGGAACGCAGTAGGTCAGGCCGCATCAGAGGAGCAGGACAGTCAAAGTTTTGGTTCAGGACCCTTCTTCAGAACTGAGGAGGGGGCAGGGAGCTAGGAAATAAATAGAGGGAGGAGGGGTGGGACTGGGGGAATGTGAGTGGGATGGTGATAGGTGGGTACAGGACTGGGGCAATGGGGATTGTTTGGTGGGAAGGGTGGGGTGGATAGGTGGGAGAGAAGGTGGACAGGTTGTGTCAAGTCAAGGAGGCAAGAGAGTGGGGCTGGGGAAAGGTAGGTGTGGTGGTGATAGGTGGATGCAGGAAGCGGTTAGTGGGAATTGTTCGGTGGGAAGGGTAGGGAAGGGTTAATGTTAGTTGTGAATAATAGAAATGGTGACAACCAGCTCACGTAAACAGGACACTTAAGGGAGGAGTTGAGAGAAGACGTAAACTCAGCAGAGTACAGTGTTCACTCTGAAATTGTTAACCTTAATATTGAGCCCTGAAGCCTGTAAGGTTCCTGGGCAGAATATGAAGCATTTTCCTTCCTGCTGAAACACTGCAGCAAGCCTAGGACTGAAATGTTAGGGTGACAGCAGGATGGTATATTGAAATGACAAGCAACTAGAGGGTCATGGTCATTTGTACGGACAGAGCAGTGATGTTCTACAAAGTGGTCACCCAATCTGGGTTTGTTCTCACCAATGTGAAGGGGAACACAGCGAATACAGTAGACTAAATGGAAAGAAACACAAGTAAACAATGAATAGCTCGGGAGGTATGTTTGGGGCCTTGGACAGTGAGGATGGAGGTCGTGAGTGGGTCCCTTCTGTGATTGAATGGGAATGTGCCATGGGAGAGTGAGGAATTGTTAGGAGTGATGGAGGAATGGACCAGGCTGTCACGGAGAGAATGATCCCTACGGAACGCTGACAGCAGAGGAGAGGGGAAGATATCAATCAACGTATTAAAAAAAGATATAGATACGTTTCTGATGAAAAGCGAGAGAAAGGGTTTTGGGGAGCAGGCAGGAAAGTGGCATTGAGCTCAGGGTAAGATTAGCCATGATCATGTTAAATGGTGGAACAGGCTCAAAGGGCCGAATTGCCGACTCGCGTTCCTAAGTCCTATGTTCCTGTGTGTTTGGTGGTGACATCCTGATGGAGGTGTTGGAAAAAACAATGGATGATCCTTTGAATGTGGAGAGTAATGGGGTAGAACGTGAACACAAGGGGAACACCGTTGTTATTCTGGGAGGGATGGGAAGTGACGAGAGCAGAAGTACAGGAGATGCGTCAGACACGGCTGAGGGTCCTTTTAAGCACAATAGGTGGAATCCTTGTTTATGGATAAATGGAGTTATGTTGGAGGAAACCCAATGGAAGGTGGCATTGTCAGTACAAATGTGACGGAGATGGAGAAGGTGGGAAAATGGAACGGAGTCCTTGCAGGAAGTTGAGGGAACTGTGTGAGTTGGTGGGTTTGTAATGGATATTGGAGGACAGCCTATTCCTAGGAATGGAAACAGTTTAGTCAAGGAAGGGCAGGGAGAATCCAAAACGGACCAGGTGAAGATGAGAGAAGGATGGAAATTCAAAACAAAACAGGATTGATTTTTCCAGTTGTGGATGACAGCAGGGAGCAGTATCAATGATGTAATTGACGTAGTGGAGAAAGGGTTGTGGGAGGTCCCTGAGTAGGCCTAGAACAAGGAATGTCCCACATATACTACAAAGAGACAGGTGTAGCTGGAGCCCCTGCGGTACATGTGGCCACATCTTTGACTTGGAAAAAGTGAGCTGAATTAAAGGAGAAGTTGTTCGAAGAAAGAAGGAACACAGCCAGGTGAAGGAGGGCAATGTCTCAAAAATCACTGCTCACCGTCTCCATACTTGAGTCAAATAACCACTCTTCAGCTTGCTGATACACATCAGTGTCACATTTTTGAAGTTCCTATCCTGCTTAATCGCACACTTAGCTAGATCTTAGCTAGAGTACTGTGCACAGTTTTGAGAGCCACATTATAATGGTGTTGTAAATGTGTTTGAGAGAGTGCAGAAGACATTACAAGAATGGTTCCAGGAATGAGAAATTTCAATGATGAGTATGGATTGAAGAAGCTGGGTCTGTTCTCCTCTGAGAGAAAAAGGTTGACAGGAAATTTTCAAAACCATTGGTGGGTTGGACACAGAAAATAGGGAAAGGCCATTTCTGCTTGAAAAAGGAACAAGAACGATAGGGGCATAGATTTAAAATATTGCTCAAACGTACTGCCTGGAAATGAGATGGAGGCATTCAAGAGGACATCGGATGGTTATTTGGATAGTAATGGGTGTGCAAGGATATGGGTAAAAGGCAGGAGATTGGTCGTAGATAAGAGCCTGTACAGGCATGAGGGGCAAAATAGCCTCTTTCTGCACCACAAAAATGCTGTGATTCTCTTCGGATCCATCCGTGACCTGTTGTCTCAATCTCTGCCATCTCCTCCAAGCCTACAACCTATCAAGAAAGCATTCCTTCAGCTCTGGGCTTCTGCGTCCCAGCTCTCATTGCTCTATCATAAATGTCCTTATAAGCTTTGAGCTGTTAAATTCCCTGCATTAACTTCACTCTCCTCATATAAAACATCTTTTTGAAGCTTTTAGTTACCAGTCCTCCTCAACTTGATGCTGTTTTTCTGTCTGAGTCCACTACTGTGTCAGGGCCTATGAACTGCACATGGTCAGGACCTCCCACGTAAAAGAAGTAGTCATTTTTCAAAAAAAAGCCTTCAAATTATGCAAAAAAAAATCACTAAATGCAACTCTGTATGGTCTGTCCAAATGTGCTTTCCAAACTCTCCCTGAATATAATTTCATCTTTACTTATCTCCTCCAAGCTGTGTACCTTCACAGACATAGCCAGAAGCAAAATCTTCAGCTCTTGTTTAAATTGGGATGTCTGAGTGTAAACAAAATGATTGTCCACAATGATTTCCTTCTACTAACAATTTACTCTGGTTTCTAAAGCAACAGGACTGATTCATACCATGATATGCTGTTTCTTTAGAATCAAAGCTTTGTCCGGAGAGTACAATGTCAGCTATTAGATTCAAAGCAGCTCCTGACTTCACGAAATCCTAATGTCAGCATATCCATGTGTTAACTCTTTCTTGAGCTTAGTTTGACCAATGAGCTATTTAAGGGAGTGCAACAGAGATTCCCCAGATTAACCCTTTGGATTGTGAGTTTAAGATGTAAAGAGAGATTGAAGAAACTGTCCAGTTTCCTCCAGAGTTTTGATGAATCAGAGATGATCTTATTGAAACTTACAAAATTGTTACAGTTTGTGACAGGATGGATGAGATAGGATGTTTCCTGTGACTGGTGAACCTAGAACCAGGGGACATAACCTTTGGACATAGGTTAAGCAAATTCAGGAGGTGGACGAGGAGGAGTTTCCTCGCTGAGAGAGTGGTTTTTTGGCATCCTCTGACCCAGAGAACTGTAGCAGTTCAGTCATTGAGTAAATTCAAGACAAAAATTGCTCGGGGTTTCTGGAGAGTAATGACATCAGAGGATATGGAAATGGTGTGGGAAAGTGACAATGAGGTAGAAGAGCTGTCATGATCTAACTGAATGGTGGCTACACAGTAGGCATCGTGGCTCAGTGGTTAGCACTGCTGCTTCACAGTGCTGGGGACCGGCTTTGATCCTAACCTCGGGTGACTGCCTGGGTGGAGTTTGCACATTCTCCCTCTGTCTGTGTGGGTAGCCGTTGGGTGCTCCAGTTTCCTTCCATAGTCCTGGCTAGGTGGGATGGCCATGCTAAATGCAGGATCCCAGGGATAGGGTGGTTCTAAGTGGCAATACTCTTCAGACAGTCGGTGCGCATTTGATGGGCTAAATGGCCTCTTTCCGCACTGTGAGGATTCTACGACATTTCAGACCTGCAGTAAGGGGAAATGTCTTCGCTGGAATTCTTTACCTCAGGAGGTAAAGCCAGTGAATAGGTTTAAGGAAGAAATAGATTTCTAGAAGCCTAAGGTGTCAGGGGGCTTTTGCAGAGAACAGGAGTATTGTGTTGAGACAGCAGCTGAGTATTGATCAAGTCAAATGGTGGAGTAGGCTCAATGGGCTGAATGGCCTACTGCTGCTCCTATGCTTTGTCTTCATACCTGACATGTGCTGTGTTGGTTTTCAGCTGGGCAATAATGGATAGGCTGCAACAGACCCCAGCAACATTGGCATCAGAACAGGGAATGTGGGCTATTTTAACTACAGTTACAGCTTCTGGTTGCTGTGTAAGGGCAGACCTGTTCTCGTGTCCCTTCATCTCCACAACCTCGGAATAACAGTTGTCACTCGCTGCCCAGCCTCACACATAATGGCAGTTACTTTGGGTGAGGTCCTAGAGGTTGGCCATTAAGGGACGGTCCATGCCCCTGTGAGGGGAACCACCTGTGGGAGCCATTGGACTGGAAGGGAGATGGTTGAGGGCTAAAAGAATGGAGAGGAGAGCAAAAGAGTGCAGAGGCAAGGATAGGTAAAAGCAGAAAGGAGACAACAGCATAGGAGCGAAGAGGAGTGAAGAAAAGCAGACACGTGAGGATTAAGCAGATAGAGAAAAGACAAATCAGTGGGCTGAATTTTAGCTTTGGGGATGTACAGGAAACTGGAACCAGTTGGGACCTGGACACATCCTGTCGTTCATTAGAATCTTGGCCGGGGTGTGCCCTTAATTGGGAGTATCCCCGGTCAAGGAGGAGGGGCTTTTGAAACTGGAGTGTCAAACAGAGACCTTCCAGCAGATCTCCTGTGGCATTGCTTGCAGCTAGTCAGGGACCAGAGCATCAATTGCTGCTGACCTGACCTATCCCTTTAAGGCTACAATTGAAATGCAAGGGACTGGAGTTGATTGTAAATTCCTTAAGTTAATGAGAAGACTGGAAATAGCTCTCAAATGTTAAGGGGTTGAAGTAGAAGACTTTCATTTTTATGAGACTATTTTCCATGTGTAACATCTGGACTATGACCACGCACATTTCCACAAAACATTTCTCTTTCCTTTGGAAGGGAAATTCTCCAACGGTATACCAGATTAAATAATAGTTTTAATTGTATTTTTTTTAACTGTCATTATGTCACCAACAGCCAAACGGACCAAATGAAAAGCATTTCCAGGGCAAATATCTGTTTCTCAAATAATGTCACAAAAATATATATTTGATTATCCGTTATAATGCTGTTTGCTGCTTACGCATTAGTTGTCAGAGATTTTGGTGAGGGAGCACTTTAAGACCAATGATCATAATTCTGTTAGTTTTAAAATAGTAATGGCAAAGGAGAGTCACACAGTCATGCAGGTGTACTGAAACAGACCCTTCAGTCCAACTCCTCCATGACGACCAGATATCCTAAATTAATTTAGTCCCATTTGCCAGCATTTGGCCCATATCCCTCTAAACCCTTCCTATTCATATACCCATCCAGATGCCTTTTAGACATTGTAATTGTACCAGCCTCCACCACTTCCTCTGGCAGCTCGTTCCATACACTCACCATCCACATGTGAAAAAGTTGCCCCTTAAATCCCTTTAAATTTTTCCCCTCTCACCTTAAACTTATGGCCCCTAGTTTTAGACTCCCCCCAGCCTGGGGAAAATACCTTGTCTATTTACCCTATCCAAGCCCCTCATGATTTTATAAACTTCTCTCAGGTTACCCCTCAGCATCTGAAGCCCCAGGGAAATTAGCCCTGGCCTATTCAGCCTCTCCATGTAGCTCAAACCCTCCAACCCCGGCAACATCCTTGTAAATCTTTCCTGGACCCTTTCAAATTTCACAATCATCTTCCTTTAGCAGGGAGACCGGACTGAACACAATATTCCAAAGGAGGCCTAACCAATGTCCTGTACAGCTGCAACCTGATGTCCCAAACCCAATACTCAATGCACTGACCAATAGAGGCAAGCATACAAAATGTCTTCTTCACCACCCTGTCTACCTGCGACTCCACTTTCAAGGAACTATGAACCTGCCCTCCAAGGTCTCTTTGTTCAGCAACACTCCCCAGGACCTTAACGTTAAGTGTATAAGCCCTGCCCTGATTTGCCTTTCTAGAACGCAGCACCTCGCATTTCTCTAAATTGAACTTCATCTGCCACTTGTCTGCCCATTGGTCCATCTCATCAAGATCCTGTTGTACCTTGAGGTAAAATTCTTCACTGTCCACTACACCTCGAATTTTGGTATCACCTGCAAACTTACTAATCAAACCTGCTGTGTTCATATCCAAAAAATGTATATAAATGACGAAAAGCACTGGACTCAGTACATCACTGGTCACAGGCCCAGAAACACACCGCCGGTCACAGGCCTAGGTCTTATACAAAAGTAAAAGTTCTTAATTGGAGTAAGGCAAATTTTGATGGTATGAGTTGGGGTACTTTCAAAAGTTAATTGGAGTAGACTATCGGAAAGTTCCTGTTAGAGTGAAGGCTAAGAGTAGGGGACAATGAATGAATAAAGATGTTGAGGCTCTGGTCAAGAATAAGGAGAAGGCATACATTATGTATAGACAATTGGGATCAAGTTTATTCAATTTATTTACTGACGCATGATTCTTGTTACAAACTACAGTGAAAAGTGTTGCATGTTGTCGCCACTGTACAGCGCCATCTTAAAGCACAGAAAAATAAAACAAAACCTAGAATATAAAGGCAAAAAAAAGAAGAAATAAAGAACATGTCCAATTTCACAGTCCTTCTTGTTAAGTGCTCCGTCATGGGCCATTGGATGTGGTGGCCAGGCCCGAGTCTCCTTCACCACGCTGCCATCACTGAAACAAAAGTCACCATCTTGCCTCCACTGACACCCTCACCATTATGAGTCCTTGCCAATGTAGATGCCACTGAAGCAGCCGGCTACCGCACCAGCCCAATCTCGACTCCGCCGCCAGCATGAGGCTGCTTTGGGCCCGTCCTCGCTGGTGCAGCCACTGCCTGATGCTGCCGGGTCTAGTACTGGGGCCAAAACTTGCCTCCGCCGCTGCCCGCATGAATCTACGCTGGGCACAGACACTGCCAGGAGCACAAACTCACCTCCGCCGCTGCCC